>JAECUM010012269.1:0-32500 GCA_016617855.1 Megalonaias nervosa
ATATATATAACTCAGTTTTGAAGACAAGGACCAAGTTTTTATATGTTAATTTTACAAGTAGGTGTTCCAGTTACTTTTGTCCCGAGTTTAGCAATTCACTTAATTTGCCATATGTTTCTGTTGTAGTCTATGCACATCCATTCGTCGTCGCTTTACTGAAGAACGTCCTCTTGAAAATAAAAATAATATTTATTTGTTTACATCGGGCATTACTTCTGACTCTATGCTTAGGCACAGCGGATTGAAGAATATAAGAAGTCCTACGAAATTTAAAGTTGCATGAATCAAATGAGTAAAGCATATTCCAATTCACCACTTTCATTTCTCCAAATGCGGTACTCTAGCATTTGGGTGGCGGGAACTGGTGGTAGGGTGAGGATCGATAAAGGGAAGCAGACCAAGGACTGTGTTCATGCGGCATGACGTCACGCTTCTCAGTAAGGGATGTCAGGTCATTCTCGTATTGTGTCCTTCTGTTTGAAATTAAGGAAAGAGATATAAAAATCAAAAATGAAAATATTGTTGTAATTCTATCAATCGGTTTGTCAGCGAAACCTACAGAGAACAAAATGCAAAAAGGGTAAATGGAAATTTAAATAGACAGACACGCCGATAAAGGACTGCAAAAATTATTAAATAAATCAGTACGTCAAAAACAGGCGAACATAAGAGCTTTATGACAGTAACGTACGATATTCAGATATACGTATTTCTGGAAGACATACGGAATGTGGGACATATTTGCCCAAATCTAAAGAAAATAACACTTTCAAGGGAATCGGTCTCATTTATAGAAAGACGATTATCCGCTTCTTCTCCCGTATTTTCCTATTATCCTCAGCAGCTTTCTGATGCCATATTAGTAATTTCCTACTGGCCCTAACAACCTTCTAATCCCGTATTAGTAATTTCCTACTATCCCTAACAGCTTTCTGATGCCATATTATTAATTTCCTACTATCCCTAACAGCCTTCTAATCCTGTATTAGTAAAATAATTTCGAAACATTTAGTCCTACTTTATGGTAATCACAATGTTTATCTTGTCACGCACTGTAGGCTTGCGCAGTTCTATTGGATTGTCTTGAATCTCGCTTTCAATACCGAATGTCTGACACCTTAATTTCTTTGAAAAGTAAATAGATTCAGTATTCCCTAATTCTCTCTCCTCTCTCTCTCTCTCTCTCTCTCTCTCTCTCTCTCTCTCTCTCTCATCCGAATTGGCAGCATTTAATACAAATTAAAGTCAACTTTAGGTGTCGTTCACTTTGGGACTAGGCTAGCAACCCTACTGCACAGCCCGTCACTGAATTGTGCTATGGTGGTTAAATCCAACAGTCGCGAAGGAAGCTCTTTGCGAGCAACGCATACACATTTTGTTTCACGCGCAGAGCTTGCCAGTTCAGACATGAGACCGTATATATACAGTTGAATAAGGTAGAATGTGATACGCACAACTTTGTATGACCTACTTAGTTGACGATATTGGCAAAATACAGTTTCGAAAGGCAAGCAATGTTTAGTTTTTTTATATTTGATGAGCAAGAGTTAAAATCAGAAAATCAGAAGCAACCAGGGCGATCCCACAATTTCCCGCAGGGTAGGTGTTGTCGTTCGCGTACGTGTGTGCGTACAATTTTTGGTTCGGCTTACTGTTGACTTTTAAAAAAGCGTGTATTTGCAGGGTTGTACGGTTTTTCAACCAATCTTGCATAAAATATACGGATGCCCGAGTAAAAAATCGTGAGACTCGTGTGAGCAGGAGTGCCTTCTTGTATGGGTTACAGCGTGCGTCTATGTCGGTGAGTGTGGTAAAAAAGGAGTTACAAAATATAATAGTTAAATATAAAGTGATATGACACATTAAATATGGAGAAAGCAAAAGAATCTGAGAAAAAATATTGTACGGGGCAAATCAAATAGCCCATGACTAAGATGTTAACAAATACCTCTGGTGAGTTACATTCCCAAAGACGATTTGACAAAAAGATTGTTATCAGGACAATATTCATCAGCTTTAGCGTGCTAAATGGAACTCAATAAACATAGCCATTGCGTAATAAAACATGTTCACCAAACCGAGCATTATGTCGATGATCATGATAATACAAAAATATTGGATATCGCTGCAATAAATAATCAAGACCGGTTAAAATATAACTATGTACCTGATGAAATCTGCGACGTAGAAGAATATTCGGATCCCTTGAAAAATGACTCATTAGTTGGGACTTGTTGAATGACACACAGCTCAGTTTAACGAAAACATGTTTTCGCGTGCCTCTCTTAATCTCAAAGAGGGAGTAACATTTGTTAAACTGGGGTGTGCCAAACTATAGTCAAATTTAAAACCATCAACATAAAACAAATCTATATTACTAGTGAGCGCGCTGCTCGAAACTATAGATTTATGTCAGTGTTGGCACGGCGAAGGTGTATTACGTGTTCTGGAGTCAGCTAGGTTAACTTCATATATAAGTTCGTTTTAAGTGTATAATTTTTCTCCGAGGCCTTATTGGTCAGAATACTGAGAGATGATATTGATGCAGATATTTCTGGTTCACTCATGCTCTCGGTAAAATTGTTTATCCTTATTAATTTAGGAGATGGTTAAGCTCAAGTTGGTTACACACGATATGAAAGTCAAATTTGACGTTAACCGTCAGTCTTAATTACCTACGGGCCAGCATAATTCTTTGGGAGGTAGTCAAGTCTGAAATATCCACTGAGCCTTCTCGGATGTCGTCTGGCACCCTAGGGGTTCATTTGGAGTTGCAAGTTCTCACCGCCGTAATTAACACTGACTAGAACACACATCAGCTGACCCAAAGAAAATATGTGCAACAATTTGAAACAGCAGAGTGCCTAATATCAAAAAAATATCCTCTCAGCACAATCTGAGCTAGATTGTTGTCTTATCAGTGAAAATACCAAAGCGATGTTTATTAATTCATAAAAGATATAAAACATGAACGTGAACAGTAGTAAGAGATTTGCAAATCAGTGGGCATGAACTTCATCCAGAACTGGACGCCAGCAACTTGTGTGAAACATTTGATGAAATTCAACAACGGCATGACGATGGTCGTTATTCATTGCCATCTGAATACGGATTTGTCAAGGAACTTCAGCAATGCATGACTGAGTCCCACGAGAAAAATGAAAGAGTTATTGAAACACGCGTGGTTGAGCCTTTCAGATGTACACTATCACAACCATGCTAGAAGCGAATTGACGAGCTCAGTGATGATTCCATGGCGAACAATAACATGTTTGAGAACTAAAAATAATGCGTAACGGATCTGCATTTGAAACATGCGTGTCACAGACACGTGTTTTTGTCAATTTTATAGCGACGTTGCCTTTTTACTGAGACAATGAATCGGTTATCTTGATTTGATTTTTGATCTCGTTAAAGTCGTCGATGACTGAATACAGTTTTGTGATCATTGACAAACTGCTTTCGCATCCTTGTGTGCATCCTAGTAGACAATATCTTACCAGTGGTACTAATAGCACCCACAATGGTGCAGACAGTACTGATAGCAACTCCGACAGGGCATCCGCATTCGTCATCGATTGGCAATCCCAGTGACGGTACGTCCAACCGCAGCGGCGGGGCTATCCCACATGCAACATCGATACTACCATTGACGCGTTTGTATCCATGCAGCAGACAATTCTGGGACTGGCAAGATACAGCGATAATTGATCTCGCAGTACGGGTCCGTCAATAATGTTCGCCACAGATAACCTTCTTAATCTCGGTCACCTTTCGAAAAACCCATTTTGCCCAATTTTTCGGGCGGAATATAGGCTGCTTTTCTTGTAATATATGTTGGCACCATTCACTTTGACCACTCAATACGATGATCCAAACGTGGATGCGATATTGTTGATCCTTGTGAAATGTGAACTGTTAATGCATATTAGAGACAACAGTCGCCAGATTTTAGCGCTGCCTCAACTGCACTCGCACTCACGTTCACGATGTCGTTTAATACGAGAATGTGGGACACTGGTGACCCAGTCATGTCAGTGCCTTGTATTTATTACAGCTATATTATGACGACGACTATCCCGTTGATGATACAGAAACGGAATTAACACTGGAAATTTTACCTGATACAGGTTCAACAATTCCTGCTGAGGATAATCATGTGATTCTTTTCGCGAAATAACAATAAAGTCGACGTGGGTCCAATTGGACAACAAAACGCTCGTGGACGTTTAGTGAATACTAGAGAGCATTTTTCACACTTGATCTAAGCGTAGACTCATACATTTTTTAAAACTTATTTAAGTGTTTCGTCTTTGGCGCTATAATCGCCATTGACTTCTTTGTAATAATATGCGTAATTCAGCAACAAGTTGTGAGGATAATCACCTCCGATTAGGGAAGGTTGGCATTGATCTTCACACGTGATCAGGTGAGTATTTTACTGCAGCAACCACGCAAGAAACATTTCAAGTGTATGCTTGGGAACCGAACAAATTTCATCCTAGATTATCATACGGGGTATATACTTTTGCCTCTTTCGTTCTGGCGCCGAAGTGTTGAAAGAAACTGCGATATGTCTGAGATTTCATATTTCAGTCTCCCATTTCTTGGCAAGTCTGTGCGTGTGTATTAACACGATTAAATCATGGTTGTGAAACAGCGTGATAGCAAGTTTGGTTTTACCAAATCTATCCACCACCATTTAAATAACAAAGTCTATATCGCGCAAGTGGATCGTGGCCCGATGGCACTTATGATATCGCCGCGAGATTACTACTACCGTGACTACTTGGCCGGCAATGAGATCATTTTTTTCACTCTCCAATGACCGTGTGGTGGATCTCCGTGGTAAAGGTAGATATGAAAATAATATGATATATATTTCACATGTGAAAATATAGGAATTAAAATAATATGAAGAATCTTTCATCAACAAGTTCCTACAGTTCACTCTATTTATGTAGCAAGTAGGAAACTAAAATGGAAAAAAGAGAATGTTGTGCCTCCAGTGAGAGAAAATAATGTTCTATTTATTTATCGACATTAAGGAAAGTATGTAATACTTGGGAATTGAATAGACTTCTCATCTGTATTTGTCATTGTTAATTCTCACCTGCAGCGTTGGCAACATCGCTCTGAGAGGGGTCTGTCATCTGAGCAGCAGTTTATATCCTTGAAGAAGTAGACCATGATACCGGCGATAACAATTATAGCGGCTGCCACACACACCCAAAGGGTCAACTGTTCCGTACTGAAATGGGGAATATCCATATAGTTTCAAAGTTTTTAAGAATTCATGCAAATTCTGAAGAAATATTTTCATGTTTGTGCAAGGCATACCACCTCAGAATTAATCTTCCCTCATCTCGGCTTGAATATTCAAGTCTACGTTATACGAACAAACGTATGGTTACGCATGGGTTCAAAACTGTGGACTTGAAAATATTAGTTGAGTTTAAATATAATTTATTTCATAAATTTGTTATTGGAAATTACAAGAGGTACAATATAGAAGATATAGGATTATAATATTCCTCTCCTTTTATAATATAAAAATTGTAAATAAATATGAATATGAATATATGGCAGAAGATAAAAGGTTTTAATAAAAAAGCTACGTTTAAATTGTCAAGTGATAAGATATGAAAATATTGGTTCATGGCACATTAAATTTCATACAAATAATCTAATTATCTATTGTTTCAATACACGTATGATTCTTTAATTAGCTACTTTGCATTATATATGTAATAATATAATTACATAGTTTGTAATTATATATATATATATATATATATATATATATATATATATATATATATATATAATGTTAGAATATAAATAGTTATTATCCCATTATATATGTAAGAATATAAGTAGCTATTGTTTAATTCTGTATGTAATAAATCTAATTAGCAATTGTTTCATTATTTATGTAATAATCTAATTAGCTCCAGTTTCATTATGTATGTAGTAATCTAATTCGTTATTGTTTCATTGTCTATGTAATATAATCATTTTTCTCTTGAACCATTGTCAGCTGTTAATGTAATGCCTGCAAATAGGTTACTGATACCTAAACTGTGTTTGACAATTTTAAAATGCAGTAGAAGTCTAAATCGAAAAGGAATATTGGAATGTAGAAAACAGCTCCTATTGAAGCGATATAACACTTTTATTATGCAAAACAACGCAAATTTTGTTAGGCTGCGGAACATCTGTAACGTGCCTAAACGGAAGGTACAACGGTTGTTCACTCTGCAGTCGTATTTAGAGCAGACAGTGATTCTTCCCTCACAAAAATTCCAATCAAGAATTGTATTATCAACCGTCTTATTCTTTTGTAATCACATGATCACACTTCGTGTAGATTTTGCATAAGTCTTAATAAAACCATAATTAAAATCTCGTACCTTTTTCTACGCTTGTATTTTTTCACCAAATGTCTGAACTTACCCGAATAATAATTCCAGTAAAGAAATTGACTGTTAAACAATAACACGTTTTCACGATGGTATTAATTATAGCTCCTCGGTTCAAATTCATCTTTGCAATCTGTAGGTCTGCCAAGTCAGACATTTTTTTTTTTTGTACTTTATTTCGGGATATTTACAGAGATTTATTTTTGTATCTTTATAGACATGATCTGCATCGTATGAAAATCTATAATCACTTTGCATTTAATCTTCAATTTTTGTTTTTCTTATTGTTTTCAATACACATACATACTTTCAGTTTTAATCAGGAATTTGCTAATTTTACCGTCATGTAAACATACTATTTATGAACTGCAGTGTTCTTTTCATCAGAAAAGGAGAGAAAATCGGACTTGTTCAAATAAATCTCATGCGTTACCAGCATTACAGACGCTAATTAATAATAATCGCTCTTTCCGCACTTATTTCTGTAATGAAAGACTGTAGTTGTATGTCATTTTCAACTTAAATTGATCTAATTCGACCTTTATCGTAATGTCTTTTTGCAGATCGTGCTCAGAAGTGTTCGCGCAACATTCAACATAAGTGTTTGTTCTGTTTAAAATAAGATTGCTTTTAATTTCCTCCAAGCTTTGTAATTAGTATTTTACCGAGTTGAATGGGTAGCTTACTGATTCCTCTCTTGGAATATCTTTCTGGAAATGCAGTCTAATCCGCAGCACACTTGTGGCATATGACTTTCAGAGCGCGTAGATTAATTTTGTTCTTCCTGACCTTTTACTTCAGTTTGAATGCACTATAATGGCGATGGACATGTTACCATCAGTGTCAACTGACTTAAGTGTTTCAGCCCTTTCTTCAAAAAATGTGCCGATAAGTATTCCCGTTTAATTCGTGTTTGTGCAAAATTAAGATTTCGAATTCTTAAGATATTTACAAATGGGAAATTATAAATTATCGTTCTTGGGAGTAAGGTGGGTCCATCTGGCCAATGTTCGAATAAGACATAGACATTTTCAGCCACAGTTAATGTGCGAAACAAACAAGTGGAAAGAGGTAAGAATAGTTGCTTTACTGTACGGACGCAAGGTACAATTAGCGTATTTTGTTGGCATCTTTTCAAAATTGCTCTACGTAAACCAATCAATTTGCACTCAGTCTCACTTGATGTGAACCTAACAACTTACACCCATTCTCACTTGATGTGAATCATTGAACTTACGCCCAGTCGCACTTGATGTGAATCATTCAACTTACACCCAGTCTCACTTGATGTGAATCATTCAACTTACGCCCAGTCTCCGAATCATCCAATTTTCTCACTAATATATGTACAAATGTTATTCCAATACCCAGTCTCCGAATCATCCAATTTTCTCACTAATATATGTACAAATGTTTTTCCAATATATACATGAAAAGTCATTCTGACCGCTCCGGTGGCCTAGTGGTTAGAGCGTCCGCCTCGGATGCGGGAGGTCGCGGGTTCGAACCCCGGCCGAGTCAAACCAAAGACTTTAAAAAATGGTACTAATAGCTGCCTCGCTTGGAACTCAGCATTAAGAAGTTAGTGTTAGGAATGGTCGGCCTCGTGTCAAGATATCGTGACTGGGTGGGACATCATGCTATATGTCTGCGGCATGATGCCCAGCGCTAGGCATCACTAAACTGTCACACTGCAGACATCGTGGCGATATGACTGAAAAATTGTTAAAGCTACGTTAAAAGATCTCAATCACACACACACACACACACACACACACACACACACACACTAATAGATGACCCCTTGTTGAGCAAATGTTATACCGGTAATTCGGTCATGGCCCACATTTATCAAAGGGATGTAATTGCCTCATTTTGGCCATGGACACTCTTTATATCAGTTCGATGACTTATATTTTGAGTCTATAAGACGTTTTCTTGTTAGTGTAATTATGGGTCAGTGAACAGCGATTTCAAATAATTTAATCAGATTCTTTTTCATACTTGCTTCCCGCATATTCACTAAACATATCTCGATAAAGTACATGTTCCATCATAACGGTCAGTGTGAAAGAATTAAAATGGCCAGTTGTTTTATAAATTGATTATTTTAAAAGCGTACTAATTACATTTCCTCCTCAACGAATAGTTCTTGTCTCTTATACATCTCTAAAAGCTAGTAACTTACACCCTTTCTCCTCAAGAAGGGATACTACCGCGACTAGCAATACAGCAGATTTAAGTAACAATTCATTTGCATTTAAAATATCAATATTCCGGTGAGATTAAAGGTAGAGCATTCTCAATGCAGTATGTGTGATACATCATGTTTATATCTTCTTAGGCTAGATATACTGATCTGATCTTTGGAGACAACAAAACAACGTAATTTCATGCAACGCAGAATCCAGTATCTTACACCTACAGGCAGTTCCATCTTTTCTATCCAGCAGAATAAGAATTCGATAAGATCTCCAATCTTTTGTCAATTATTATATATCGCAATTCTAGGATGGGGCAAACTGTTGCAAGCACGTACAAATCAATTGCACACTGTTGAAAATAACGGTTACGAGGAGACTAAAAGTGGAGTCTTCTTCCTTCCCAATCTTGTTTCCTTCAAAATATTAAAGCGAAAGATGGGGAAAATGATGACTTACATTCTTCGTAAATAATAAGGTAACAGTCCTTTTCCAGTTAGAATGTAAAGATTATGGGGGAGAAAATAAAAAGAACTTACTCTCATCGTAATGTTGGCAAAAGGAAGAGTGAGATTATGAAATAAAGAGATGCTGTTTGGTAAAAGAACGAAGATCACGGTTATATATCAGTTTGGTGACAGAAGATAGATGATCATGTATAATGCCACTGACCAACCTGTCATTTTACCGTTTTTGAGTGTAACACGATAACAAACTGATAACCAATTTAATATACTAAAGCGTTTAATAAAATGATGTGAAACTATTCGTTTTATAATTATTAATATTTGCTTTATACAGCATTTCTTTGGCACGGCTTTTTGGATGTCAACAGCACAAGAGCGTTTGCAGGCGGTTGGAAATACCAGTTACAGGGAGACAAACATCATATGACTGAACCTGCACTGCAGAGTTACAGACCCCTCGACAAGCATTTTATTGCTTGCTCAATTACCATTGACTTTTAGGATTAGGTCAACAGGATCCATACAAATCTCATGAGATCCACAATATCTTTCGAACAATTATGCAGACATACTGCAAGTTCTATATAAAGATCATGAGGTAAATAATATCTTTACAAGTTTCGAACACTGATCATAGAAAGTTTCGCTCTGTACTGGAGGCTGAGTATTATTTCCAAAGGATATGTATTCTATTTACAGCAAAAGTTTTAAACAGTAAAGACATATACTCACAGAGCTCGTGTGCCTTTATCTTCACAACAAGTAAACATGGAGTTTTCCTCACAGCAGCTGGGCTTGCTGGGATCCTCGCAGTAATAAGTGTTTCCACCCCTGTCCCCGAACTCTTTGTTCTTGAAACATCTCGTGGCCTCTTCAACAAAAGATATTAAACTTTAGAACACTTGACTGGGAGGCAATCTTAAATCGTATGATATTGAATAATAAGGCTTTACATAAAATAGGTGGAAACATTAATTGTAACTGATTAATTTGACCAAACGATTATTACATGCATGCATACAGCGCTGTTTGTGAGAATTTATGCAATCATTTCTACTCAAAGTCATTGCTTAATTCAAAGAACACTCCAAATACATTCATCCTGCATGACTCATGGAAACCATCATTCTCCTGAAGGAGTAAAGGTAGAGACTTTTTTTTAAAAAAGTCCCAAAGAATTATGATATCTGGCTCTCCGAAACAATACTAGTGCGACTCGGCCCTTTATAGGAGAGACACGGCCATTTAAGTGTGAGACTTGGCCCATTATGGGTGAGACTAGGCCCTTTAGTGATCTTTTCGTCATAATCTCTAGAAATATCAATTGTCGGACTGTGGATAAACATAAAGCAGCTCAAAATGCAAATTTATTTAGTAAAATTTCTAGCACCTGCCGTCTCTACAGTCTTATTTAGACGTTATATGAACAAGTTGTGGGTGATACTATTATAAATATCGTGTTTTAATAATTTTTCTGACACAGTTAAAAACAGTCAGTATATGAGGGTTTTTTTTGTCCCATAGAAAAAGATACGAACTTTCAACATTTTGCACAGTTATTGGTCAACAGGAATCGCAGAGAGCAAGACAATTAAATGAGGAAAAATAACATAGAGGCATCAAAGTTATTCCATGGGTCATTCTTGCCAGCTTTCCGAAATTGACGAACAATGTTATATAACCAGAGCAATATTGTTTTCGTAACAAAAAGTCACGTGCCTTGTTGCAGACGAGAAATACAATAGTAGAATGGGTACCTGACTGGAAACGTACGTCTGCCAGAAACTATGGTACTGCATAATATAAAACCAAATTTTTCTATCATGAACTCTACTCATTCAAGTTTTCATCGGTATTCAACAACTAGGTTGTCTCCACAAAACTCGACTAATGTGGCTCTTAAGTGTTTCAGATACACGCGTTATTACAGCCTGGGTCTTTGATAAATGAATCAAGGAACCAGGCTGTAACAACGCGTGTCACATTAATAACTAGCATAGAAGACGAATAAATCGTTTTAGCATGAAGAGGTTTCAATGTTGCTCCAAAAAATATGAAGAATAACCTCAGCTTAAAGGCAAACATATAGGTTTCTAACAGTTGCAGATATAAAAGTACAAATACAAACACCTTTTCTGTGCCCAAAAATAGTGTAACTTCTTACAGACAATGAAATCTCTCTATGTAGGAAAAATATGTCACGTGATTATTTTATAGTTAGATAGACTTTAATTGGGATTGGGTTGTCATAAATAGATAACATGAACATATGCAGCTTTTTGACTGGTTAGAATGGTTAGAATATTTTCCAGTAAGTTCCGTAGTCGAGAAAAGATTTTAGAAGAATGGGTCTTACCTTAGTCTACATTCTTCGCACATGGGTGCGCGTTATATGAGCAAATGACGGTAATACAAAAATATCAGGTCTACGTTCAACAAACAGCTTTTGATAGTATGGAACTGATGAAACACATACAACAAATATGTACATATTCCAATCGTGATCAAGACCAACAAACCGTAAGAATCAATAACGATTTGATTTTCATGATTTCAAGAAGGACTTAGTTTCGTCTCGGTTTTTCTGTTCCTAGTTTTAGTATTTTATTTAACTGAGAAGATAACATTGAACAAAACATTCTCTCGTCACGCAGACAGAGGATATCGGAGGAAATTTAATTTCTGAAAATATTCTAGCATTATGCAAAAAAATTATCGTAAACGTATAATATCAGATGTTGTTGTTTGCTTAAGTCACGGAACTAATGCTGCCGACACATGTATATGACTATTTTATGTCCTTTTAGTCAATTGGTACCTAGTTTTACGCAAGATAGGACGCGCCCGGGGACGGTGTTCTTTAGTGACGTTCCTACTTTGCTAAAAAGAACAGCTTGCATGTCAGTTGCCAACGTGCCTCCTTTCCCCTTTCTCTACTAAATATATGTGATGAGAAGAATTGCCGCCCCTGCCCAATTTACAATAAAGTGAATGTGATATACTACTTACCAGGCGCCACATTTCACTTGCCCCATCCTAACCCTGTCTTCGCGCAGGCACTGCATATACTAACACAAAATTGGTAGAGGTCGTAATTACTATAATAAACTATCAAGAATGTAATTAGTTTCATTTCTATTGGAAACGACAATGTTTACTTAATATTCAACCATTTTGAAAAACTATTTTGATCAATGAATGCGGATTTCATGTAAGTTATTTCTTTCGGAAGGAAAAGTATGCAATGAATACGAGTTTAATGATGTTTATGATGATGTTGATTTATCTGGGAACACATTAGCGCCCTAATCGCCAAATTCTGACCTTTGATTAGACTCTGTGTGACCAAATCTAAAGATCAATGATCACCATTAAGCTCTTTAACGTGTATTTAGACAATGATAATTACGAATGGTAGCTGCTTATGAATTTTACTCCGTTATCTGCTTACGAATTTGACTTTGTTATCTGCTTATGAGTTTGACTCTGTTATCTGCTTATAAATTTGACTCCGTTATCTGCTTATGAATTGTATTCCATTACCGGCCGCATTCACTAACTCTGACAAATTATAATTATACTAATTGTAAATTCTTTAGCTCTAAGAATACAAATACTGAAATTAACGCATTATTAAAACGTACCAATACGTCTCATATTTAAATATTTGCATCCATAAAGGTCCGTATGTTGTAGACAAGAAACTAAGCTTTTTCGTATCCATAGGTCTAATATGTATAATGATAGAAAATCATCGTGGCTGAATTTGATTTTGTAATTATAGGTAATTGCATTTGTATGGGAAAACAAGAGCAAGTTTTTCTAACAAACTACTGCACGACCTTGCAGAGTGCAGTATTTTGCAGGGGGAAAAAAAAAACGAGTTATTATTTTCCCATACAATTGCAGTAACCTTTTTATTATATGCTCATTTTGTTTAACTTCCTAAGGCTTAATAATAAAAGACATTACAAGAAACAATGAAACTGAATTTATGCTCTATTCCAAAATCAATTTACAACCGTAGATTCATCAATACACAATAACAGTATTCATGTGCACATAGCTCCGCCCAGCGACCTTTTAACTTTGTCGCTTATTCTACAGCAGTTTCAAAAGAATTGTCGTTTTGGTCTACTTAAAAATTGAAATTTAGAGTCATATTGTGAATGAACGCGCGTGGATTTTGTTTCTAAGCTGACCCAACTCAATTCTTCTTTTCTTATTATGGGGGACTGGATTATTAGGTCAATTCAGTGGAATAAGAAGAATGAATTTCAGCTCTGGAAATGTAGGCTGCTCGAAATTCAAGTACAGCTTCTGTGTGTATCGGGTTTTGCAGGACATGTCAGTCGGATTTGAAGAACTAACTAAAAAAAGTAGAATTTGAGGAAATTCAAGATGCATTACTATAAGTATATTTATTATATGCTCATTTTTTTCTCCGTTAACTTTACATTGTCAGAATCGTGCAATATTTTGCGATACTGAACTCCTCACGCTCAATTCATACTGCATCCACGCGAATAAAAGAACTACTTTCTATTGCAAACAAACAATTTGTTTCTGAATGAACTAAAGCAGATGTTTAGTGGACTGACACATACAAACTGCTTTGGCACATTCCGCGCTAACTTTTTTGATACATTGTTTCAGATTTAGGCTAGCTATAGACGCCAGACAGGGTCCTTACAATACCATGCAAGTTATAAGACATAAACTGTCTTCTTTAGCTGCTAATAAAAATGGAGAAAATATACTTAAAATTTTACATCCTGAATTTCCTCAAAATGTACTTTCTTAGTTCTGTAAATCCGAATTACATGAGCCATATCATAGGTTCTCAAGCTTGATTACACATTTCGAAATTGTACTGTAATTACGAGTTTATTCCAAGTGCAGTTACATCCTCCTTATTGCACTCAAAATGAAATAAACATTAAATTCCACAGCGTCTTTTCAATAATTGCAATTGAAAGACTTCATATTTTTCCCACATTATGATCTGAATCATTCAATGACAGAACAGAAACACGCACGCCGATGTCAACACACTTCAATACGATTAAATTGGCAGACGCTGCTGGAATCCGATGTAAGTTACTTCATGTAGATAAATCCAGACCATAATCACGAAATTGCGTCGAATCGACAAAAATAACAAAACGTATTCATTCCAGATCAAATGGAAAAAGTTGTTGCGATGCGCATTCATTAACAATATTACTCCAAATTTCAATTTTAAGTAGACCAAACGCCATTTTCTTTCGAAACTTACGTCTAGCGCGCCACCAACTTAAAATTTGTCTGGGCGGAGTTACGTGCGCATTAAAAATGTTTGTTGTGTAATGATGCAGCTACGCTTGTGTATTTGGTTTGGAATACGGCATACATTCAGTTACTTTGTTTCTTGTAGTGTATTTTTGTTTATATATTTAAGCCTTGGGTAGAATAAGAAAATGAGCATATAATAAAAAGGTTACTGCATTTGTATGGAAAAATATGAACTCGTTTTGTCGGATGGATATACTGCACTCCCAAGGTCGTGCAGTATAACCATCCGAAAAACTCGTTCATATTTTCCCATACAAATGCAGTAACCTATAAATACAGTAGTAGGAGTGACATTCACTTTCTCCCACTGATATCTTAATGCACATAGGGCGTCTCATTGAACAATTAATAAAAAATAATATATGGGATAGCATGTGACCAATATTGTGAATCTAAAATAAAACGAGTTATGATATTTCATAAAAGGCATATTTCAGATCAAGTGCATTAGCTTTTGATATTGCAGTAACCAATTTGGTGACCGTCAAAAGTAGGGAAAAAAATTCCTAAATACACCATGTGTTTGTCAACAGTGTTGTTTACTTATAAACGACGTCGAAGAAAGATCTAGATCAGTGCCATTACCAAGCCAGCAAATATTCCGTGCTGAAATCTTTTTGTATGTACAAGTCTAATGAGTTCCTCCAATCCACTTTCTGTTCCACAAGGCTTGTCTCTTCTTTGATGTTTCTTATATCCTACGTAGGAAACAGTTTTTGTATTTTACAGGGTCTTTACATGGTAGCTTTAAACTTCCTAATATTTGAGATTTTCTTCAAGAACATATTTAAAAGCAGTTAACATAAAATAAATAAAGACAAAGTATAATTAGGAAGTTAATATTTAAAAATAAAATAAAATAAATAAAGACAAAGTATAATCGCTGGTAGATATAGTAGCTGAAAATAAGGAAGCCTTCATGGAATCTGAAGAAGAAAACCATAGGTTCTGAAATGTTTGTGAGTAGCGACGAAAATCACAATTCTTATCGAGGGTACACAAATATTGCCAACACAGTTTGCAGGATAATAGAACAATGTTGCAGTATTGTGATATATATGTATTCCCAAAGCTAGATGTTTGAGAACGTTATATTAATTCTAACTTTTAACAAGACTGATATGTTCAAAGGTCCTGAAATCAGTTTGTGGAATTATCAATGGTGTCTCCATTCTATACCAAACCTGCTTGCTTTGAAATATGTCAATTAAACTAGATTACGTAGATTACAATATTAACAACATCATCACCTATGTCTGAAATAATTCGCTCGCAGATGAATTTATAATTTAAGACTTTGAAGGTAACGGTATCCCTTCATTCATCTCTCTAAATACAAAATTTGAGGCTTCATTAAACAACAGTTTTCAATTGCACAAATAATCGTGAACCAAGATACCTTTGCCTTTCCCGAAAGATATTGTAGGATTTTATCACTGGTTATTATTGTATATTCAAAAGTTTTAATTTTGGCATTGCATGCACGTAATGGAAGAATATATTACTGTGTTACAGTATCACAAGGCACTGATCGTGTGTGAAAATTATATGTTGACTGTAATACTTGGATGTTGACAATAAGGCACACTATATTCATTACCATTTATGCCACTTATTCTTTAATTCGTTGCGAGTAAAGTCAGGAAGACCTAACAAGTTATATTCCGTTCAGGATATAAATGATGGACAAATGCATTAGTTATAGTCTTTCATTGGACTATTTTTGTCTCATCTTAGATATATATTGGAATAACCATTACGTCTGGCAACTAATGATAGGGTAGGCTTCATGAAAGAGACAGAGCAATCTATTCCTATCATTAACGTTCTTGCAGCGATAATTATGACCAGAGAAAAGCAGCAATCAATAACGGCTCGTCTGCGTATTATTATTCCGCAGACAAGACTGGTTTAATTTTGCCTGGTTGTTCCATTTTTCAGGCACATTATTATATTACAAGCAAAATATAACAAAGAAACAAACTAGATTTCATCTTTAATCAGAACAAATCTCGTTGCGTTCAAACAGGAAGTACAACCTTTTCCCAGTAATGCAACTCGATTCTCTTCGCTTCTAATGTAAAACTGCATTTTTCTTCATTGATATTGCTATTCTAACATTGCTATTCCAAGTCCATCTTTGTCTCCATATACCAAAATTGCGTAGCAAAAAAATCTGCTCCCCCAACCCTCCACCTAATTCTTGGACTCCTTCCAATAAGAAGTGGTTGGATGGAAATTATATTTTCAATACAACATGCCAATTATATTCCTTTCTTTCTTTCGGAAGAAATAATAGATGACAAAGACGACAATGAAGACCAATTCGATAACATCGACGACGATGACCATAGTGACGATGATGTGACTGAAAACACTATAGCAGTTACTTTCTACCTGTGATCTTTGATTTGGATGCCTGTTATCCACACAGAAAAATCAAAGACTGTAATCCTTCAGATGATGATGATGATGATAGCTGCTTGTGACTTTAATGCTATTGACTACAGAAATTTATTTCTATTACAGTCTCGTGATTAATTAGGAACAAAGTTAAATCATAATTACTGACTGAATTATAAAAGAAACAAACTTTGATGTAAAACTGGCCTAAGTTTCTAAAGAGGGTTACCGTTATAAATATGATGTTGGATACCGTCAATTGATTTTCGTCGCCAGAAAACACAGGCATCTGTTTCCTGGAGAAGAATATGCACATTGATGGAAAATCATTATGCTGGAACTTTAGACTTTCTTCCTTTCAATTGTATACACTAATTATTTCTAATGATGGTAACATGTTATGCTGTAGTACGCACGTATTATTTGATATCATGTTAACATGGCATAATATAAAATATACATATTATTTCATGTGATGGTAACATGTTATACTGTAGCACGCACATATTATTTCATAACATGTTAACATGGCATAAAATAAAATATAAATATTATTTCTTGTGATGGTAACATGTTATACTGTAATATGCACATAATAGTTTAAATGATACAAGTGTGCTAAACAATAATAGGTGTATACTTTTGCAATAGTAATAATAATAATAATAATGAGGACTTAGTACAACACTTTAGCTTTAGAAGCTCTAAGCGCTTACAAATTCTAATTAACACATAAGGATATATATGTATATATATATATATATATATATATATATATATATATATATATATATATATATATATATATATATATATAGTTACGTGTAGGCTCGTACAAAAATAACAAAAGAAAAGAGTGAAGCCAACAAGATTTGTATATTTTAACAAAATAATTTATTTCCCTAGAAAACAATGTAAAAATTGGAAATAGGACTTATGGTTTGTGAATATAATCCAAAATTTAATCCTAAGATTGAAAAATACAAGTCCTATCACTAAACAGTTCTAATAGAATCCGGGTTCGAATCTCGATGAAATTCCAATATGGAGGCGATGACGTCAGATTAGGTCGTTGTACTGGTGGTAACAGATCCTCGATTGAATCACAGTTTGTTTTCGTTAAACTCCAGAATAAATTTCCACTGAATTTCTTTCTCCCAGAACTTTTTATAAAAAGGTACACTTGTTTAGTTTTCTAGAGAATAAATTATTAAATTCCAAAAACAAATGAACTTCAAAAACAATCTGGCTTCAACAATATAAACACCTTGTACCTTCAAGGTGTAGAACATACGACTAAATAAATCTACCAGAGAGCGTCTGTTTAAAGCCGCGATTTTAGATCACATGGTACTTCACATGATAGGCTATGTGATTTACTAATTTGAACATAGCAATAAAAAAATGCCATTTATCACGTATGCAAGAATAGCCCTATCTAAGAACCAAATTCTCATACTGAAAATATATAAAAGACTGTTTACAGTTCAGCTAACATGCGGGCTGAAATGACCTTGGCAATAGCCAATCGTTATCACTGTATGTTTACAAAATCTATAGCGCCAATTTCATCTGCTCACAACCCCAGCCTGAGTTCCGAAATCAAGAAAGAAAAGGATTCTTAATCTAAATTAAGACGTCTAGGAAAAGACAACCACGAGAAATAAAATCTTTTTAACAGCCAGCACATTTACATTTAATTTTTTTTCTTTAATGTTCTCATTTGTCAATCACTCACCTATAATTACTATTAAAACAATGAAATATCCGGGATATAATTTATGGTTACACCAATTTACATAGGAAGATATGATGATGTGGCTCATCCACTAGTAGTCGATATAAATAGTTACATAGCATCATCAGTCAAGCCGAAGTGAACTAGTGGAAACATAAAATATTTTCAAGCTTTGATTCCAGTAGAAATAGTTATGTAAAATTTCTTCATTTCTACGCCTTTTGTGTTTATTGTTTGTCTTGTCTCTGTTTTTTTTTTTCCTTTGACAAAGACTCAAGAGTCGAAAGTGCTGTGAGAAACTAGTTTTGCACTGTTCATTGTCAGTTTATCGCATTTATCTTACTCAATCCCTGAACACACAATCGATTTGCTGGATCCAATGCACTTGAAAGGACGGGTATTTGCTATATGATTTGTATGTATTGAGGCAGAGAGAAGATTATAAAAACAGACAACGTGAAATTACAAACCGTATTATGTTATATAGTAGTAAGCACAGATTATTACATATAACGGAAGCAAGTTATATCACACATCACAGGGCACTGCTTTTCATATAGTAGTAAGCACAGATTATTACATATAACGGAAGCAAGTTATATCACACATCACAGGGCACTGCTTTTCATATAGTAGTAAGCACAGATTATTACATATAACGGAAGCAAGTTATATCGTAACATGCGCATATTATTTGATACGATGATAAACACGTTATGCCTTGGTGCATGAGGACAATACTAAAATCAGTTTAAATGTCGGGATGATCGATCAAACTTAAATCCTCTGAATATCCAAGACGAAATAGAAGTTTTAAACACTTTCTATCACATTCATTTTTTTTCTTTAAGGAAATCTTTTTAGAAGGCTCTGCTATTTGCACTATTAAAGTACCATTGGCGGTTAATATCCAATAATAAAGACGAACTTACAAAAAGAAAATAAAGGCATAAAAATAAAATGAATGAACAGGTTCAGTGATGAAGATGATAGGTATCTGAATCAAAATTACAGAAAGCAAACCACTTTGGAAGTGGCGGCTTAAACGTCGTTGTCAGCAGCGGAAAACAAATCGTATCGACGTTTCCTTTGATTTGAGAGTTTTATTATATTATGATACAAATGTGTTTGCAAATGTAACTAAATTCTAAAATCTGATGTATTTGCAAAAACTGATTTGTCTTCACATCTATATATCCTAATATTAAATAAGTATCGTAACGATACGTTAGGTCCAACTAGTATTTCAAGCAAAATATTAAACCGATTCCGAATTTTGTGGATCAATGAAAATAAAATGTTTCATAAAATCCAGTTTATATCCTTTTAGAACATAATATTGAATCATATTGTCCAGTTTATAATTCTTATATACTATCATGTGGAACCATTAGCTGGCGAGTTAATGTACTATTACAGCAAACACTAAAACATGGCAATAGATATAATTTTCCGGTATGTCATCGAACCCTTCAATTACATAACTGAATGTCTCCTGACTCTTGGTTTCTAACATAACAAAATATCACCAATAAATACGTCACTTTCCATTTCTGGAAGAGACTCTCTCTCTCTCTCTCTCTCTCTCTCTCTCTCTCTCTCTCTCTCTCAATATTGTTGGTACTGGATATGCGAAACGGTACAAAGCACTCGCATCATACAGTATTGTGGTGTAAAGATGCAAATAATTAGGTAATTAGATTTATACTGAAATACTTGCAATGAAAGCTGTTAAACATAGTAAAAGCCACCAATCGTCATTAAACTCATCAGCATATGTATTATCATTGAAGCTAGCCGGTGCATTTTATATGAAGAGAAGAAGCAGAGAAGCAAAACAAGATATGCTGGTCAAGTTAAAAATGCAGGACAGACAATTTTTTCATTAGTGTACCTATTAATGCAGTTAGGATCACTTTACAGACATACATAACTTCGGTAACTATATTCATATTGTTACGAGTCTATGCTCTTAAAATAAGTAGCAGAAAAGAGTGAAGACAACAAGCTTTGTAAAATTTAACAAATAATTTATTTCCCTAGAATAAAAAGTGAAAACTTAAAAACAAATATTTACGGTTTTACGAATTAAATCCAAAAATAATCCGAGAATTAAAAAATAGAAGTATTAGTAATAAAAAGTCATGAATGAAACTGAGAAATGAGTTCGAGTCCCGATGAAATCCGAAATTGAAAGCGATGACGTCTGTTGTGGTCAGCAAGGTGCTGCTGTGTCAACAGTCTCTTGTTCAATCGCAGAAAATATTATTCCAGTTTTGATTTCTGTATAAATTCCAACGAATGTCTTTATCCAAGAATTTTGTCACAGCACTTTTATATTTCCAGGGAAAATAATCACTTGAATTCAATAATTTGAAGAAAATAAAATTCAACCCAAACTGGTAACAACATAATACAACTTAACGTGTCAAGTGTGTTAATCCCAACTGAATAAACTTTTATCAAAACATCAGTTATACGTCTAATTAAAATGCAAACAGATTCCCGGATGAGGGTCAAAAGTTCATTCTTCTGGAGAAAATAAAAATTTGTTACCAATTCACATATGCTTAAAATCACGTAGTCCAGGTATGACCTAGACTCAGTTTAACAATTCTTACTCTGAGAAAGATAAAAAAAATTTAAAAAGTTGTTTACCAAAACTATCACTAATTTTGGAATAAGGTTAGCAACTAGATACAATGTTTCTGTTATTTGTTGTTTACGTCAATGAAATAAAAAAAATTAAAAAAGTTAATCAGGTCAAAGAGAACTGAACTCAACGTTTGCACAATGTCAAATCCGGTAAACAATGTTACATTACAATAGCTTGTAATGGAACAAAAAATTTAAAACTAACAAACAAACAATTAAATTAAATATACATAACAATATGCTGCAGTTTATGATAACGTATGGCTGGTACGAGAGAAGCAAGATAACGCAAATGTTTACCTGCCGTTCTTAAGACCATCCAATGTTTACCTGCCGTTCTTAAGACCATCCAATGTTTACCCGCCGTTCTAAGACCATCCAATGTTTACCTGCCGTTCGTAAGACCATCCAA
Source organism: Megalonaias nervosa (assembly GCA_016617855.1). NCBI lineage: Eukaryota > Metazoa > Mollusca > Bivalvia > Unionida > Unionidae > Megalonaias > Megalonaias nervosa. Next base: position 21,633 of record JAECUM010012269.1, read on the forward strand.
TGTTCACATGCCGTTCTTAAGACCATTAAATAGTCTTAAGACTAGCATAGGTTTACCTTCCAGTCTTAAGACCAGCAAATGTAACGAGAGTTGATTAAATCATTCAATTAGATGTACTATAGGATGGTTGGGTATTTATCGATGTGTAAAACTTACCTAATCATTCACAAAGTAAATAAAGTCCGAAGGACTTTATGTAAACTTTGTGAGTGATTAGATAAAATTTGCACATCGATAAATAAGATAAGATAAGAAGATAAGATAAGAATTCTTTATTTCAGACTACATAGTCCATACATCTAAATTAAAATACACAACCATGATCATTTAATCCTTATAATTCCAGTTGACTTCCTTTCTAACATCAGATCAGCAGATTTAATCAACAAAACATTTAGTTTTATGTACCTCGAAGTTTTCTTTCATTAGCCTCTTAACTGCGATAGAATACATAGCCGTATCTTCGCCAGCCAAGATTCATTGATTCTTTATACAGTGATAAGGGACAGAATGTCATAGCGGGTCATGCCAGTGATATATTGTTATGATCATTATTTTAATATATAAAAAATGGTTTTTGCGGTTAAATCAGGAATATTCTTTTTTTTTCGAAAATTACGCTTGCAGATGGCACGTGTTGTTATAGCAACGTCGTTGTTACTTTCTACGCATTTCAATCTTTAAAAACAAAATCGTGTCCATTTTTAGTGAGATCCCTTAGTTGACATGACCCTGACCTTTAATAACCGCTGCTATAACATGTTGTCGAGGTGAAATGCAATAATTTCCGAAGACTGGCTTCTAAAGCCTGCCATATGCCTTCTTCGGCAAAAGGGGTGAGTGTTGGAGTGCAGGAAGGTCTGTGCAATTACATCGTTTTAACTTCTAATGGTCGATTTTAATCTGTGGCTTGACGTGTTTGATCGTAAATCACAGGAGTGGGTGGGTGGGAGCTTGTTGTTGTTATTATTAGGGTGTAAAGCGTTGATACAGATAAAACTTCACATCAAATGATCTGGACACAGGGAACCAAAAGTAGTCCGCAGAATGTATCGATGTGTAAAAAAAATTCCAGATCAGTATCACGTGACCGTTTACATCCAATCAAAACGTAGAAAACGCAGTCAATTCATTAAAATTTGAATTATTTTAATGTGAAAATGGCTGTCAATTCTGATATCTGAATAGTTCCATCGAAATACGTACGTACGTCGCCAGGAGTAATGATAGTGGATGTAAAGCATAGATCGTGACAAGTTTAAAGTTTGGCACTTTTCTGTATTAGTGACTTTTGATGGCGAAATGTCAGCTTTCGTAACAGGATACTGAGCTATCACGTTTATTCGGGAGTGTTTGCACATAAGGTGAAAACTATTGTTCAAGGGCATTGTTCTTTTACACGATTCTATGCCCCAGTATTTACCAATTTTCAATATAAAATATAAGAACTTCTTGCGATCCATGCAGTAGCGTTGTGCGTAATGACAGCAGTATTGATTGGTACTTCAAACATTTGAACGATCGATTACACAATGGATGACATGCCTTCTGAATATCTGGGATAGAATGAAATCAAACACAAGTTTCTGGGAAGAAAATGAGTTATTGGATTTCACCAAATCTTATATTACACGTCAAGTGCATTCGAGTTTTATATTGCAGTTACCGTATTTGATGTCTTTGAAATGTTAATTGACAATGAACTTCATCTGGGATTTTCCTTTAAATATAGTAAACCTCACTGTCACTTCTATTCTTATATAACAAACTGTTTGACTGATATCGTGGAAAAATCAATGAACCGAGATTTGTAATTATTAGTTTTATTAGTTGACCAAATTCTGAGTTCTATCCTACACATTCTTTGCTAAAATTGACTCTTGCCCTGGAGTTCTTAAACATCCTTATTGTAGTCATATTCTAATCATATTCACGCTTTTCATGGTATTTGCTTGCAAAAAATAATATTTATTATTTTCGTAAAGTGCTGTTTGAAACGTTTGTATAAAATTATGCGTGCTCAAGAAAAAAAAAACGAGTATTACCAATTAAAGGCAGAAAATATTGATTAATGCCAGAATTTGTTTTCAAAATATGTCAAACCATATAATTATAAATCTGTTAACTGTGACATCAATCTTAAAAAAAAGATAAACATTTGAAGACCCTACTTCAATTTGTTTTTCGATCTAAGAACATTTCATTAATATATATATATATTCTTTAACTGAAGATTGTTTTTTGTTAATGCATTCCATATCACCGTGTACGATAAAATGGCACACACATATTTCATCAGTTAAAGTACGATATCTAGAGGCTGATGACGGCCAAATAGCATTCCATTTGATAAACTTCGGAACAAGCAAAAAGAGTGAGATAATCAAAACAAAAAAATGAAATTCTGCAACATGAGAGGGATGAATCTTTAAAACCCAAAGGACATCAATGATCCCCCGACTTAACCGTGTCTTATATACCATCGAATTAATTTGTGGAACTGTCAAAATCACTGTAACGACAAATAAGCATGGGCATTATATTAGGCTATGTTATGGACTCTTTTATTAATTTCCTTATAAAAGGAACACCAAAAGTATTGGCAAGAAAGAAACATTGTGTTGGAGTAGAGATGGCGTAAGGGATGTTATCCAAAAATCGCAATTCATGAATATAGGAATCCATCTGAAGATGAATCATCGCCAGAGCTACTTCCAGCAGAATTTGATGGAAGTAGCTCTGACGATATATAAGATGGTGACGAAAATAATAAAGATCTATGTTGTCAGGAAAAAAATTAAATAACTGTGACTTAGTTACAAAATATTTGTTTTATCTGTAAATCCAACAAATGTGAAATTAATTCTTATTTTAGATAATCAAAACAATTACGAAATAATCATGTTTTGCCCGTTTTCCATTACGACCTCGTTACCTTGAGATATGTGAATAAGAGCATGATCATTAATTATCTCCTATAATTAAAAACATTCGTAACACAGAAAAAATACAAGTAAGAGACAACTTATTAAAAAAGATTTATTTCTTCATTGTTCATTGACTACAAAGTAAAACAAATATCGCACAGCTCAATATCATCAATAATTAATCTCCTGTCTGCCACAATTGATAACTCGAGGTCTTTCCTATCAGGAGAAGAAAGAACGTCGGCTTAATGTTCAGTTTTCAGTTAGTACGATGAAGAGTAACAAAATAATGAATAAGGCGTACGTGTTTCATTTCACGCATGCATTCGTTTATTGCCCAACCTATTCCATGTTTCTACTAGAGATTAACACACAAACCGGCTAGCAAGTTTATGCTGTCATGAAACAATCTTTACATTCCAATCAATAAATATGAGACCTGGTTATTTCTCCACACATTATGTAACGTATCTCTACAGTATTTCGATCACCCATACAGGTATCCAGATAGTTTATAGCCTGGTCTAGTACATCAGGTAATGACATTTAATTATGATGGTCTAGCGGTTTGCATCACGATTTTGTTCCACAATCATATATATATATATATATATATATGGCTAAATCTTGTGAAGGCATGATCTGAAACTGGTCCTATCCACAAAACATTTCGATCCCGCATTTCGTATTAAAGATATGGCTCTTTTTGTCTCACAAATGAATGCTGTGTATGACATAGTCTTGAAAATACAATTTGTGTTAAAGGCTTTAATGGGTCGCTGCGAAATTTGGTATATACAAGCATTAGCTTCAACAAACACTTGAAGGTTCTTCTGTATTTAAAGAATTGATTGCTAGGGAAAGTAAGTACACTGTTTAGGATAAAGAAACTAACTGGCTGTGAAAATGGGAGGTATGTCACGTAACTTTTATGGGCAGGAATATTATACCAATTGTTGAGCGGTTGTAGGAATTTACTTCATTAAAACCACTTATTGATATCCAGTGGAGGAGCCTGCCATTTATGTTTCCTGCCCTACTGATCTGACATACGTTTTCTTTCTTTCTTTTTTTTTTTTTTTTTTTTTTTTTGTTGTTGTTGTTGTTGCCTGTCGGCAACCACTTTGAACTGATCCAATGCTTCAGCCGGAAATGAGTGTTCGAGTACGTAGCTGTATTTCAAGGTCATACAGTTCAGCTCTGAATATATTCGAGCACTTCAACTAATAAAAAGATCACTTAGATAGCAGCCATACATAGATGATAGCATTTCATGCGAAAATGAAGACTTTGAGAGACAAAGCATTTCATGTGAAAATAAAGACTGAAAGATAAAATTGTGCTAGCTTTACATATCGCTGCACTTGCTGACCTTTAAAACAGATGTATTGCTTTTGGCATGATGTGACATCCGGTGGGTCAGTCGCTGCACTATAATGCGTAGCAAACACTGATCGCAACTGCATCGTCCATTGTGTCTACCCCTGTATTTTTAGAAGACTGCTTTGAAAGCTGCGACCTAGGTTCATATTCGTTACGTATGTACTTCTTTAGCACTGAAGTTAACAGACGTAAAGCTGAAATTGAAATTCTTAAAACTGAAATAGTATGTTTCAAAAAAATGAATCAATAAAATGCATACCTTGTCTAAAAGTTTCAAAAAAATGAATCAATAAAATGCATACCTTGTCTAAAAGGTTCAAAAAAATGAATCAATAAAATGCATACCTTGTCTAAAAGTAGGTCATGTTTTGATTATGGTATAAGCTTTTGCGGTGTAAATGCTTAAAATATTTATGTTGCTTTACCGAGACATTTATATTTTTGTATACATTTCCCATCCTTATTGGTAAGTCATAAACGCAAAGAAATTTGTTATCATCTAAATATGCGCATATACACGAATCGATGTGCACATGCAATCTTTCTAGTTATTGTCCCTTTTGGCCTGTATCAGGATGTAGAGTATGACATAATCTTGTTAATGCAACTAGCTTTGCAGACAGATTTCAATGGATTGCATGAAACTTGGAACATATTGTGGCCATTTCAGAAAATGCGCATATCGACAAATATGTGTGCACATGTGAATTGTATTTGAGTTATTGTCCTGTTTTTTACATGCAGCTGGATTTAGCATATAGAAGAACCTTTTGAACGCGACTAGTCTCACATTTTTCAGTGGATCGCCAGGAAACATTGTACATATTGGTCATTCATTAAAGATACGTGTGTCCGCACATCACTATCTTCCAGCAATTTGTGTTAGACTTATTGCCATTTTTAAACAAAAACAAATACACTGCGGTTGTTATCAATCTCTGTGAAACTCAATTCATGTCATGACATCATCTTGATATATACATTTTAACAAGTCACTGTTCTCTTGGCACTTTGACGTGAGTTATTTACTCCATTTGTCCTGTAGCTAAACACAATGCAAGATAGGACGTTGAGCCGGCAACGCGCTTTGCATTTGTTACGGAGCGTCCTGAGCGTCCATATTATGGTCATCGCGTGTTGACAAATCAGTGTGCTCTCGTGATTTTGTAAGATTTATTGTCCCTGCTGGCTTACACCGGATATGACCGAATTTCTGCTGTTCTCAGTGGATTGTTATAAACCTTGGTATATATTACGGTCATCATCAGAACATATGCAAGTTGACCAGTCATTGCATACACACTAGCTTACAAAGAGTTATGGAAGTTTTTCCACTACAGACACATCTATATCAGGGAAGCAGGGGTAGGATGCAGTAGAGCTGTGGATATGTTTACATGAGCAAACTGGTTATTATTCCTCAGGTTTCTATGTATGTCGCTTTTGCTGCATTTCAGCCGGTACATATAGAAGAACGATCCATAAAATTTGTGCTGAAACTAATATTATGTATGTACTTTCTGACATTTTCTATGGTTTTTTTTTTTTTTTAAGCATTCCCCTTCTCCTATATGAACACAAGTATTGTACGTGGTATCCAACAGATGAATTCGCTGTTTAATTCTTCAAGATCAATTTCAACGAATTGTCTGAGCAAGAAATTAATCTGAAAGAAGACGATAATAATATTGATTGCAACAAGCGTATGATTCCGATCTCGTGGTATCTGTTCTGCACAAGTTGTTATCCATCGTGCTGCAGAAAGGTTTTTCTTATCATTGACTAACCGACACAACAATTAACACAAACAAAATTAAAGGATTTAAGCAAATTGACATATATAATGATATCAAAACAGATTTGCCAGCTTATAGGGTGTCACAATATGGTGTGTATGAAAATGCCAGTTAATTATATGCGAATGAAAATGCAGATGGTATTTAGTCTTAAGAAATATTGTTTATGTTCACTCACTCATGCATGCAAAAAGTACCGACAGTGTGGAAACCGTTTTACCTCTATATCTCTAGCCGTGGATGTGACAACTATTGCATTAATTATGGTTCAAATTCACTTTGAGTAGTCACAATACATATGAGTCTTGTCAGGAATCTGTCCACTTTAAGGAAGCAATCTTCATATGAAGAGATATGTGAAAATAAAAATCGTATTGTTTCTTGCTATCCGTTATATGTGACAAAATTGTCGAATATATTTAACGTTTCGGAATTTATTTTATAATTTTCCAGAAAGTAAGACCGACGTCATAGAACTCCATACCAAAAGATGGAATAGAACTGTTCAAATTTAGACTTTTAGTGTCTGAACAGACTTCTTGAATTCAGTTTTAAGTTGTATTGAATAAGTGATGGGAATTATTCCAGTTTTATAATCTAGTGCGATTATTCTTTTCGGAGAAAGAATTATGTGTGCGAACGCGGTTATTGCACAGTCCTTTATATGAAATAATTTAATACGAAACGAAGTGTGCGTGTGCAATGCATATTGCTTTATTCGTAATAAATGTGTCTGATGTATTATACGGTTCAGACATTGTATTTTTAACTGTTACGAGGAGTCATCGAATTATATGGCATTGTGTATGATGTATACTGCAGTCAGTGGTGACCTTGGTTCGAAGGACGATATTGTTTTACTCGGTATGATGGGCCAAAGGCCCTGTACCAATAGGGCTACATAATAGAGGGGTTCCTCAGGTCAAACCGAAGTCATTCCTAAGCCATTTATCGAAAGCTTTGAAATCGGATTTATCTCATGAACATGCCTGATTACCACGAGATAAACTATATATATATATATATATATATATATATATATATATATATATATATATATATATATATATAAACACACACACACACATGTCGGACAATTCTGCGCGTCGGGTAATTCTGCGCAACGATACGTCATTTATGTAAACATTGGATCGCGTGTTATATTTGGTCAAAAATCCATTTTGTATCAAGAAAGAACGATCGTATTTTAATTAAGGAAAGTGATATTCATAACGTGTACAAAAATATCCCACATTTCGACTCGAAATGCATATGAAAATATGATTTCTAAATGTCAACATGAAGGCCCACTCCATGACCTTCTTGAACCTGTAACCCAGAAAATCCTATTTACTATGTATCTTTTAAAACCTTACAATTAAATACATTATATAAAAGATGTAAATGTATGCCTTAAAAATTCTGCGTCTTAATCCAAGTTTCCAGTTTTGCAAGAAGTTGTCGCACAAGTACAAAATCGTCTGCTACCCAGCGTGTCAACTTGCCTCTAGAACGGGATTCTCAAGAAATTCCCCGGCGTATAGTCTGTTTCTGAATTCTTTAGTAAATTTTTTTTTCCCCATAAACAAGACGTTGTAAACACGTTACATCCTATTCATTGTTGTTTCTCTTCCACATAACAGCTTATTTTTTTATTTTTTTTTTTATAAAATGTTGAACTTTACTATTTTTTGTTTACAAGATCGGTTTAGTTTGCTTAATATCTCTTGCCATTTGTTGGCATTGTTACGTTGAATTTTGTAAAACTAGCTATAAACCTGACCTAATTACTTCGACTGAAATGCTGACAGAAACAGTCCAAAGTAATGTATTTTATTTCTATAGCCCGATGGATGAACATTGCATCTTTTCAAAGCTGTGCGCAGAATAGGCCGACATATCGCGAGTCACGAAAACACGGGGGTGGTATCCCGTGTGTCCAAATTTAATATTATTTTGAACAGAATGTTCTGGTGACAATTGCCTCTTTTCAAATGGTAAGCATTGCAGTATTTTATTGTCGTCAATCGGTCGAATTCGGTACGCGTTTAACTTCAGTATTGGAGACGAAAACCTTAAGTGAGCAGAAATGCCTGACAGCATTGTATATTCAGATTTTGAACTTAAACATGAAAGTCACTATATCATGGTCCGATAATCACTCTCTCAAATCTATGTTGATTCTGATGGCAATACATGGGTCTGGTGTCACCTATTCATTAAAATGTGCAATTTCGCTGCGTACAAAATCTTTCCGGGACACACCTGCGTTCACATTAGACATTTACCGGTATTTGGTAACAGCCATATCAAGTGCAAAATTCAAAATAGCCAGAGGATAGAGCGTTGTGCTAGTATTACCTGGATTTATAAGTCACCAAACATAGGATTTGCTCCGGAAATAAAATGTAAATGTCACCAAAAGAGCCCCTCTGCCGACGGTAGCTCCACAGCCACGAGAAATACTGGCAAGTGTATAAAATATACATCTATATGTGCAGACAGGATTGGCGATATCATTTCCTTAAACGCCCGTCAAAATCATCGCGGGTTTGGGGCTGATTTATCTAACTATATCAATATGTCATATCTGATGATAATATCTGTTGACAAACGAAATAATTTATGATTATTTATTGAAAGTCAGTACTTTGATCGTATCCATTGTGTGGCGATACCATTTTGTTATTTCCGTTGTTGAATTTTGTGCGCGTGAGTACGGTGTCAGATCCAGTCAGCAATAATTTAGATTATAATAAGACCTCTCATTCAAGTACCTGTGGTAATTGTCGTTGCTCAATCGTGTGTGTGTGTGTGTGTGTGTGTGTGTGTGTGTGTGTGTGTTACATCTTTTCACAAGTCAGATTTTCACATTCGTCGGTATTAGCACTTAAGCGTTCGGGAAATAGAGTTTATTTATCAGGAAATTGAGCTATCCCGTTACCATTAATGTAAGTGTACATGGATGAAAATTAATGTCCATGACGATAATGCTTTTGGCATTATTGAGTATTTCGGTATCTACATATATTTCACGTAGATAGTAAAATCGTTTATCTCGTCTCGTGGTTTAGTACCAGTTGACAAATAAATCTGTAGGAGATGTTGAAATTTAGGAAGATCGATGCAGAGTAAATAACAACAAATGTTGTGACAGTACGAAAATAAAATGTACAGAAGTTTTTCAATGTTCCGCCTAACAGATCTGGAAATCATTATAACATTTATGTTTGGACAGAAAATATTCATTTTATGCTCTTTCAACCGTTTTGTTACTTAAATCAGCTATGTCATGTGAAAATGTATCATGTTATTCGCACGAGAATTTAAATCCCGTAAAAATACGTTCCCGTTATAATCATCTACAAACGAAATGAAAGAGATATCGGATCATATAAGTTTCCTTTCTTCATATACTTGGGTTGCTCTAGTATGAAGTCTGGGCTGTAAGATACTGTGGTCAAAATTGTCGGCAGAGGATAAAATGTTTTCTGCAACTGGGCTCTTTCAACCTGTCAGGGTGTATTAAATATTCTTCAAGTTCACCGTCCTGTTCACCTTTTTCTATCAGTTCGACACTGCGGATGACACAGACTTTCCATTAATGAATTAGTTACATTTTCGGTCTCTCATGTGACTGTGTGACTTTTTGTATTTACGTCCGTTTTTAGTTCAAAAAAATATATATATGCCAGATTTTAGATCTGCTGAGCACAATGGCATGTTTGTTTGGGAAGGTCTGGCTTAACGCTCCAACTATTCAATGATGGTCCATTGTGTTGGGGTGATGCGACCTACTGGTGGGTAGTCAAGATAGAAAGTTTAGACGATTGGTGTGCTTTCAATGTTTCTCCTTTCGATGCCTTGCCGCGGCATTCCCCTTGTCCCCACGATATTGCAACATCCACCGTTTGCTCTTTGTGATAGCTTCGTCGTGTGAGATTTTAAAGAAAACGTATGTTGGCCTTCTTCGAACGTCTCATTGGCAGAGCAAATCTCTTTGATGACCCATGTTTGGATGAGGGTTATATTTGAAATGAGACGCTTTGGGTGACAACTGAATGATGTACAGTCTTAGTGTTTGTCCGTTAGCGTAAAATCTATATCCGTATAAAATTTGTTTTAAATGGTTTGTGTAGTAAAACTCACAACCCCGTTATACCTATTAGAAATTTCCTCTTAGTATTTGATAGAGTGGGTAATTCCTTGGATTTCCTTATGATATTATTCAATTTTCCTTCCACCGTTTTATCTATCTATGTCGTGTGCTATATCTAAATAGGATATAACGAAATTACGGTTATAACAAAGCATATCACAAGTTCCCTTTCGGTATCTTGTGCAATATTTTACCTCAGAGAAAACGAACTTCGAATAGTATATGATAGTTTGAGGTCTACCTGGCTTCGTTAATGTTTAATGCCCCTCCCGCTTGCCCTTAGTAAAGACTGAGACAGTGAGCAGATATTCAAAGTGCGAACATTGAGATTTTTTATTATGATACCACTGTATTAAACTCGAACTAATTTTGTTCTGTATAAAACTCGTACTGATTTTGTTCTGTATCAAGCTCGTACTGATTTTGTTATATAAAACTTGTACTGAATTTGTTCATTATTTGTATAATTTTTAGTGACAGACGTAAAAAATTTAGCAAAGGTATGTCGTGACACTGCATTAATTTTACAAAATCCACTATGAAATTCAGCAAATACACAGATGTCGTGACACTGCATTAATTTTACAAAATCCACTATGAAAT
>JAECUM010012269.1:37500-70086 GCA_016617855.1 Megalonaias nervosa
ATTTCATTCATGATTGTAAAAACTGTTCTCGTAGAAGACGTATAGTGAACTTTATCATCTTCCTTTGCCTCAGATTGATGAATACAAGACCAACAAAAATTCATCAAACGTTTTTAAACTAAACATCACTGTTCAAGACCATTGTTTAGAGAACGTGTAGCTGACTCAGATTCAGATCGTAGTGGTTCATACTGCTCAATTCAAAATCTGCATTATATCTCTGAATGAGGTATTTTCTATCCGACATTGTAACGATCGTCAATACTCTTCGTGCATTTTTCAATAAAAATTTAATTTCCCTCACTATACTTTAAAATCTATTCTTTGGCTCCACCTTTCGTAAACATAAAGCGAGCAGACTACGTATAAATTTACTTACCGACGCACTGACTGACCTCGGTGGTCATTGAGGGGGTCCACATTCCATTAGGCAGGCATTGCCGGCTGTGTGGACCAATCAGAGTGTAGCCTGAGCGACACGTGATCGAGCAAGTGGTTCCATATGACACCTCGTCGTTTTCTGTGCAAACAGCGGGATATATGCTTCCATCTCGAACGGCAGGCAAAGATTTGCACGTAATCACTGAAACATTATGAAGAAGAAACCAAGGGTACATAAAGTGGTTGATATCAGGACGAGTTCCAAATGTAAAAAAAGTAAACGACAGGATCGAGTGTAATAATAAACAAAGTAAATGCAAACAGTGATAAAAAATACATTAAAAGAGTGTCACGGAAAGCACAAAAACGCTCGAAAAAGAACAGTACAAAAATGGAGAGAAGAAAACCGAGATAACTACAAAGAATACACGGAAATGGAAATGGACAAAGAGAGCAATACAATGAATGCTTAAGACAGCGATGCCAAATAATAAAAACGACAGATTTATTAACGTGGCAAGAAGTTAAACTTTACGAGCACTAAAACAAATTATTAATTAGATAAATCTTTGAAAATATTTGTTGTGTGATTGAGATCTTCCAAAGGTGTTAAAACTTCACTAAACCTGAAGGTGTGAGTAAATATAGTTTAGACATTGATTACGTTATTCCATATTCATCACTCAATCTATCCCTACATAAACAACAAAAACATCACTGATCAAACACCACATATATACAAGCCAGTAATAACAGGTCCCAAAACGTTGAGATGCCTACTAGGAAGAGACAGAAGATCAACAGATCAAAGCTGAATTATTCAAATAGCTAAATTCATCAGTGAGGAAATTTTGAATAGTATTGTTTAATTTATTTGTTACCGTCACTTTACTGCATGATAAGCACCTACTCCTGTAATAGCAATTTGTCAGTACTGTGCAAGACAACGTGTTCCTGTGCTCCATACACTTTGAACAGTCTCCATAGTTTTTATATTTCTTTTAAAAAAAATTTCGCTTATTCAAATCCATATATTTAAAAAGCTACTAAATCGTCAGTCCATCCTGAATGAGGCAAACGTAGCTTAAATGGCATTTTTTTTTAGTAAAGTCTCTACTATAATTTGATGTTATTTAATGATTTTTAAATTGATTCCGTAAGACATTACTGATTGAAAGAAAATTGCTAATCAATGATGTCAGTGTATACTGCAACATCTGAGAATGGCTTGGAAAGTTTAGCAGATCTAGCATTGACAAAGATTTCATCTGTCTTGTTTTGTTTTGTTTGCTTGAAGGATTGTCTTTCTTCGGGGGGGGGGGTTGTTGTTGGGGTTTTGTTTTGCTTTGGGTTTTTATTTCGTTTTTTGTTTTGTTTTTGTTAATTAGTTTTTTGTTTGTTTTGTTTTGGTTGGAGGGGGTGGCGGGAGGGGGGTGTTATCGATGTTATCAAACTCCTTGTCACTTAAATTATTACCGGTTAACGTTTTGTATTTTGCACATAAAACGAGCAAACGAGCATAACTATGTTCCACTCTCTTTTGTATTCTTCAAAATCTGGAGAAATGAGTTTTTACTAATATTTTTTCTTCGATAAATCCCAATTCTTTTCCAGCTGTGCTTTGTCATTTTTACCACTGATAAATCTCTGCTATTGTAATAAATATACAAAGTTTCACGAAGAAAAAAAGGAGTTTGAGCCAGGGAGTGAAAATCCTATTTGGAATTATGATGTGGTATATGCGCAAGTTCGAAAAGAAGTTTATCATATTGTTAAATTGGCAGATGGTTTCGGTCAAGCCAAACCACCTGTTTGCTCCTTCCTAAGTTATTGTCCGGAAAATGTCTCACTAAACCTTGCTGAGGAATAACAATGCGAATTGATTAGAAATAACTTAAAAACACAGATAAACATTCTGCCATGAAAAACCTGGTGGTAATATAGTTCAAATCATTAAGAAATGAAACATCACTATAGTGTTATCTGGCCGTACTCTAAATGAATTTTTGAATTAGATTTGGCAAAATAAAATGAAAGAAATACAACTGATAATCCCTGTTGACGATATAATCTAAGGATTCGTCAGTAACATGAATCTACCGTTTTATCAACGGATAATAACAGCTAAGACTGTAATTGGCAAATATCACGAATGTATTCAAAGTGGCATGCTTCCATCTGCAACGTTAAGATTATTCATTGTACGAATGTATTCAAAGTGGCATGCTTCCATCTGCAACGTTAAGATTATTCATTGCACGAATGTATTCAAAGTGGTATGCTTCCATCTGCAACGTTAAGATTATTCATTGCACGAATGTATTTAAAGTGGCATGCTTCCATCTGCAACGTTAAGATTATTCATTGCTCATAGGAAATATAAATAAAGGACTATGTAAATGTTGTAGAATCTGTACACTCGATAATATAACATTTATGAAAATTGATGTTCAAAGGTATGATCAAATATGAAGACCCTTAAAAAAATCCCAGAAACAAACGTTGGAAAGGGGGTGTGCAAGTAGATGGACTTCCAATACAATTGGAGATATGTTTTAGACAAAATATTTAACAAAATAAATTCAATTGTTACTGAATAATTACTATTATATGAAATATTGAAAAGATCATTCAAAGAGAAAGATTAACAATTGCTAACATAATTACATCAGTAGCAATGACAATATTAACAATTGCTCAAGCCATAGAAAATTTGGTTAACGTGGATTTTTCTATCCATGCTGCACCTCAACCTTCAACTCAACTACACCACCTAATCCACCACGTCCTCATACACCTCTGCCGCGTGATAGCTGTGTCTGATAATGAGGGGACAGACCGTATAATAGTTGTGTCTGATAATGAGGGGACAGACCGTATAATAGTTGTGTCTGATACGTAGGGGCAGACCATGTGATAGCTGTGTCTAATGATGAGGGGACAGACCGTATAATAGTTGTGTCTGATACGTAGGGCAGACCATGTGATAGCTGCGTCTGATAATGAGGGGACAGACCGTATAATAGTTGTGTCTGATACGTAGGGGCAGACCATGTGATAACTGTGTCTGATAATATGGGAGCGGACGGTGCGATGTGTCTGATACTGTGGAGCAGACCATTTGATAGCTGTGACTGTCACTGTTGTGGCAGACAGTGTAGTGTGTCTGATACTGCGGGCGCAGACAGTGTGATAGTTGTGTCTGATACTGTATAGACAGACCATGTGAAAGTTTTGTCCGTTACTGTATAGACAGACCATATGATAGCTGCGCCTAAAACGGGGAGGGGGGCAGACCGTGTGATAGTTGTGTCTGACACCGTGGTGGGGCAGACCACGTGATAACTGTGGCTTATAATGTGGGGGTATACCCTGTGATAGCTGGGTATGACAATGTGTGGACTGATTGTGTGATAACTGTGTCTGCTACTGTGGGGAATGACCGTCTGATTATCTGTTTCTGATACAGTGGGAACAGACCGTATGAGACCATTTGATAGCTGGGTCTGTGTGGGTGCAGACCGTGCGGTAGTCGTGTCTAATATCGTGGGGACAGACCGTGTGATAGTGGTATATAATACTTTGGTGACAGACCGTGTGAAAGACCGTGTGATAGCTATTGTGATTTTGAACTTGCGCTCCTAAGATGCAAATTATCTAATGTTTTAGAGTAATATCTGATTTCCCTCAGTCTGTTAATCGGATTATTATCTTTCAAAAGTAAGTAAAATCCAGCCAGTAGATGTATCTACATCTCTAAGTAAAACAGCTGTGTGGTGATTTAATCTTTATGTACCATCAACCAAATCCACAAATTTCATATTTCCCTAAATAAAGTCTTTATTTCGAAACTCTAGAAACCCTTGTATGATTTCCAATAGTACCTATCAATGTCAAAATTGTTGCATCGTATGCCACATTCTTTTAACTCATTGATATTGCCAGTCGGATTAAATCTATCCGCACCAGGTACAGGAATTGCATATTCACTCACTAATTTCCTAATCTGTGTGTAAACATGAAATCTGCCAACAAATTAACTAATTCTGGAATGGGTTGATTCGTTAAATGGCAGAAGGAAATCCCACGACCAGCTGTTGCCATGCGCACTGCCCAGTTTAGCCGATTCTGCCAAATTTCATATCACTCTGTGCTTTGCATCTTTTCAGAGAACCATCACAGTCAACTTTTAGTGTATTATCAAGCACATGTAATGATTTGATGTGAAGCAATACTAGCAGTGTAGGAAAGTTTTATCTTCTCAGGTATCCAACAATTCGGAGTCAGCCGGAGCCTTAAACTGAATAGCAGGACAATAATAAGGCGCTATGCTGAATCTGATGTGCATTATTGCATTCTAAAATATTTTGCTAAAATTGACTTAATTGCTTTGGTACATTGAACATTACTTGCTGTTCTTAGATATTCACATATAATTTTTTTTTTTTTTTTTTTTTTTTTTTATTTAATGCTTTCTAATGTTTTTATTTGCTCCATTGTAATACCATTTTAATCGCTGTGTTGACACTCTCGTTATATCTCTGGTATATGTATATCGTAATCGCATTTACTTTATCAGTTTTTACCTTTTGCATTTTTAACATTTTAGAACGTATTGCACCTGAGTTGCACACTGTCGTCTCTGACATCACTGTACCATTTAATTGTGTAGTTTAATTTCGATTACAACTAGCGGTATAATGAAAATTCTGAAAAGAGCATTCCAAATTCTATACCTAGACACTGCGAAAGGTGTACTGGATTTTATATGGTACAAAAACACTTTCCATATGGGTTGATTTTTATTTCTTTTGATGTAATTCTTTGTAATGTGAGGTTTCATGGACGTATTAAAATCATACATGGTAAAAACTGTGATCCGAAAAATATACATAGTTTATCTTTCAATTGTGCGAAGGACTAATACAATACCTTCCTTGAGAGACTTTGGAGAGAAGTTTAAATGCCGTCATGATTGCATCAATATTTATGATATTTTGTTTCATTGCCCTTTGTATTGTTCATAATATTTTAGATCAGTTTGTGATATTTACATTGAATCTGTTTTTCAGCTTTTTTATGTATGGTTGGAATATGGTTGGAATCACCTTCATATTTATTAAAGCTGTCACTTTTATAATTATTAATTAAGTCAAATATATGATATAGGCGGCTTCACAGTAACTACGCACTCACCTCTGCAGCGTGTTGTTATCCCTGTCCAATACGCCACAGCTAGGCACGTGCGCTTTCTGGAACCAACCAGTTTGTAACCTGTATCGCACGTGAACCGGCAAGTCGTGTTGAAGGAAAAATCGTCTGCACTACATATCATGTTGCCGTTCTTGGGGATCATCAACGCAGGACACGTCTTCACTAGAAATCGAAAGGACAAGATGAACGACTGTAAAAGGTGATACCAATCTAGGACAAGTTGGAGAGATGTAAATGAACTAACATCGATGCAGCAATGTCACTATGTTGTAGCACCAAACTTAGCAATATGAACAAGTACAAGGGGAATGGGCACGGAATTTCGCATTACTACGTTATTTCGCTTTAAATATTAAAAATGAAGTAACAATGACTTTAAAAGTACCCTTGGAAATACTGTAACTGTCATAAAGAATTGCAATAGGAACACGCTCAGACTTTTCCATCAAGCTGAGAAAGAAACCCAAACTTTAAAAGTTCCGGTGTTTATCAAAACCGACCACTTCCATTTCGACATTTCCTAAATTGAAAAGCTTCACAGTCCAAAAACTACGCACCACCGAAATTGAAACTTTGACATCGAAAGGATTCCAAAGAGCACAGGCAATTTTACATTTTACAGAAACACATGTTAAAAACACTTTTGAGAGGAAGAATTTTATTTAGTTCGCATTACATTAAAGACATATTATACTGATCTTAGCAAGTCATCACGACAAAAGAAAGTAAAAGGCCCAGTGTTTGGAATTATTTTGTTACACTCGTGTCCACCAAGACAAGAAATGTCTGGATAACAAAATGTTTGATTTTGCAATAAATTACAGTGCTGATATACATTCGAGGTATATTTTTCTCGCAGAAATAGCCTAGATTTTCATAATGATATGGCACAATAAGGCAGCAGAAAGAGACACAGGCACAACCAGAACATTTGGGTCTTTTCTGTCAAACATGTGTGGTGCCATCCGCCTGAGACAAAGCACCAACCCACCAAATGTATATGTAGTCCCCACCAACCCACCAAATTTATATGTAGTCCTACTGTTACATCAGAGGTTATTTCTTGACTTGACGGAAAAGTCCGAGTGATGTTCCGATTGGAAGAACTGTTAGCATGTTCATTGAAATGTACCGAACTTAAAAACTACCTTGCAGTCAGTGAGGAAATTAACTTTTGCAATGATATATTAACAAAATGTGCTGCTTTATAAGGTTGCTTCTTCAATAAAGATCGAAAACAGATATGAACTAAGCGGAAAAAAAAATGACTAGCTGGCGCTTTTCGAAGTTCTCGGGAGACAAAAAAACAGGCACCAATTGCAATGTAAAATGTTTCAAAATATGTAGAATTTCTAGTTTTCGCAGCTTACTCCAGAAACTTTTATTCCTAACTGATCAATCTCTTTGCCACCTAAATGATGGACCCAGACCCTATTACCAATCATCCAAGAAAGTCCCTGAAAAAGTTACATGTGTCTGTTTAAGCTCGTTGAAATATAGGCATCCACTTACTGACACACTCTGTTTCAGAACCGGTCCATGTACCCTCCTCCTGACAGATTCTTAGACTACTCCCACGAAGCCCGTAGCCCGATTTGCACCGCAAGCCGCACGCCGCATTAAACACGTTGTTACAGTGGCCGTTCACAAAGTAACCCATACTGGGCGCTGGCAACTGCGGACAGGTAAGCACTGGTAACATAAAATAAGTCGGAAATATTACTTTCCTAACTATATATCTTATTTTCTAATATCTCATGACGTTATGTCTGGTCAACCGTAATAACTACGCCATTTGAATATATTTTCAACGTCATTTTTATTCCCTGTTCAGTAGTTTCAACGAATAATATTTTGTTGTGTGATACATTTAATCTTACAGTTTTGCTAAATCCAAATTAAATTTATCAAACTCGCTGAATAATTTAAATCTTATGCTTGCCAAAGTTCGTTAAAATAGATAAAATAAAACTTATTTAATAAATTTTATTGAAATGAGCATGGAGGCCTTACCCTTGCATCCGGTGCCATTGAAGTTCCTGTAACCCTTCTTGCACACACACTGATCAGGGGAGGTAGCCCCTGGATCGGTTGAATGATTCTCGTCTGGACAGTGCTTGCACGTGTTGACATCCCCCACTTTATTGTCCTCTTTGTACGTACCCTCTGGACAAGCTGACAAAGGCAAGAGCAGGATGAGATACAAGGCAAGTGTCCATCTAGGTTTAATTGTTTTGGTTAATCATTTCGGTACTATATAAACATCGCTACCTTTGATATATTTGATCTTTTAAAATGGGATTGTGAAAGAAGTCTCTTCGTGTATGTGACTCCCTTATCACGATCTTTTTTTTTTTTTGGAAGCTAAACTTTCTATTTTCCAAACTACGCCGATGTTTCGGTTTTTGTTTATACTATACAGCATTATTATATCTGAGCAGCAGATGATAACTTGAAATGAACATATATCTGTTAAGTAAACTCAGTTAAGTTTAAACTGGAAAACAAATAGCTACCGAGGCCTGCCTAAAATCTATCATATTACGAAAAGTCTATCGATAATTTTTTTTTTTCGTATGGGTTCTTGGATAAAATATTTATTAAATCGTTTTCAATAAAAGAAAAAGAAAATTACTAACGTTGACATCCGCCTTTTAATCCATTTCCATAGTGACCAGGTGGACAGACACACTCGTATTTTCCCGTGTGGATCCCGCACAGGCAAGAGGCATTCGGGTCACAGCAATTTCCACCCACACACAACCGGTCACACTTCTCCATAGCCTGTGGTATATAGCGGCCGCTGTTCAGATCTACAAAAGTATCATGAACTCCCTTCTAAATCTGTGCGTATGCTTTTGTTTTTAAATAATGGCATATACTGTGCTATCCTAATTGTTACTTTACATTTGTTGGCATCGTGACTATCATTACAAAATGTCTTGCCGAAATTTCTTTCTTTTATCCGTATTAAGGTTGTTGTTTTTTGAATATCTTCAAACAAAATTACCACCTAATGATGAAATAAAGGAGCACTGTAAGCGAACTGATCGAAACAAAATCTTAAAAATAATGCTTTGATTTTCCTCCTTGCCGGATATGACAGGTATCTTTCATTAAATTCATAATAATAGCGTGTGCAAGGACTAAACCATGTATTTTATATGTATACACAATTGGAGATCAGAATAGCTTCTTTACGGGTCAATTTTAGTACTAGACAAATAAATACGGAAAACATTATGCTTTCTCTGTCAGAATCACTAGCTTTAAGTTACTAACGAGATGTAGTTTCAGTAAGTAAAACAGGGGATTTAATATATACTGGTTACAGAATGAACCAGTAATGCATATTTGATATGTTAAGGCAGGTGTATATGAGGGCAACAAAAAGAAAAACTGTACTTGGAAGTCATTAACGGAAACCGCCATGTTCATATGACCATCCATTCAGGAGAAGACGCGACAACAAGATTTTGTTATGGCCATTGGATATCTGAGCGACACCATTTTTTTTGAGGATCAACTATACAATGGAATTAGTGTGTGTGTGTGTGTGTGTGTGTGTGTGTGTGTGTGTGTGTGTAATCGCAATCCTCCAAAAGACTTTAGGAGGAGGAGTGATAACATTCTAACGGACTGACCACGGGCGAAAGACCATCTGTCCCATAAGCTGTTCTGACCCCAGTAGAGTTTAAAACAATAGTAATACATGTTGTTGGCCGAAACTGTGGCCGATATTTTGATAAATTACCTTCGTGCAGGGCCCGTCTTGCCAAAGCCTCGAATTCTTCAAAGCTGTCCAGGATATAGCAGGATTCGTTTTTCGGTTCTGACGCCATGTCATACAGTTCTCGAACGTTGCCATTTTGGATCCCAAACGTGAATATCTTGACCCCTTCCTCTTTGAGGGCCTCGGCCTGTGGTCTCGGGTCCCCTCCGTTGGAAAAGCCATCAGTCACTAGAATCACGACTTTCTGAGCTTTCGGTCGGGCGTTATTCAAAACCCGCTTAAACAAGGATTGGTTCGGATTAATCTATCTATCTATCTATCTATCTATCCACCCACTCACCCATGCACCCATCCTTCTACCCATCTTTATACCTCCGTATCTCTCTAACCAAGCATATGCATATATATATATATATATATATATATATATATATATATATATATATATATATATATATATATATATATATATATATATATATATATAGCACCGCACACTTTGAAACATTCACTGTTTGCTCTCAACACACTAGCTGTACTCCTAGCAATATTTAGAAGAAAGCAGCTGTTTGAATACCTACAACACGTGGTCCCATGTAGTCTACTTTAACGATTTATTTGGTGAGGGATGTTTTGTTCATTTCATTCTTACTCAAAATATATCCTTTATTATTTAGAAGTAGATCCAAGCATCTTTTAAATCGCAATATTTGCGATGGTTATGACATACGAATATCTACATTATGAAAAGATGGGCCATAAACAAAGGATATGTGCGGAAACAACAGGAGGTCTATCAGATAATAATCGGCCAAATTTCTATAAAATGACTTTGCAAGATGCTAGCAAAATCAAACTCACGCAATAATTTGACAATATTTGATGGATATGTTAGGATTCTTCGCCTCTTCGTCAGAAAACTTTAATCGACTCCAAATCTTGCTAGAAAATATTTTGACCAATCAAAAGTGGGGTTTATCCATTTAGAATAAGATTGAGAATTTTGGAATAGGACTTTAAAACGAAACGTTGAGTAAAATTTATGACGTAGGGGCCAGAAATTGTTATGGTACTAGTTCAAAAGTTTACAAAAGTTACCCCATTATCCACTAATTACTGATATTGTATCCTTATCATAATACTAATACTGTGTCCTTACCATAATACTGATACTGTGTCATTACAATAATACTGATACTGTGTCCTTACAACAATACTGATACTGTGTCATTACAATAATACTGATACTGTGTCACTACAATAATACTGATACTGTATCCTTACAATAATACTGATACTGTGTCCTTACAATAATACTGATACTGTGTCATTACAATAATACTGATACTGTGTCCTTACAATAATACTGATACTGTGTCCTTACAATAATACTGATACTGTATCCTTACAATAATAATGATACTGTATCCTTACAATAATACTGATGATATATCCTTACAATAATACTGATATTATATCCTTACAATAATACTGATACAGTGTCCTTACAGTAATACTGATACTGTGGCCTTACAATAATACTGATACTGTGGCCTTACAATAATACTGATAATGTATTTTTACAATAATGCTAATACTGTATCCTTATAATAATACTGATACTGTGTCCTTACGATAATACTGATAATGTGTCTTTACAATAATACTGATACTGTATCCTTACAATAGCATTGATACTGCATCCTTACAATAATACTGATTCTTTATCATTACAGTGATATTGATAATGTATCTTTACAATAATACTGATGATGTAGTAGTATATGTAGTTGATGATCCTCTTTCAGAGACCCCCCTGCCCCCCAAAACGTTATATGTTAACATTTTTGTCAGCAGCCTTTGTTAGCTCAAAATGATGACTTTTACACGATAACACATTTTCTGACAAAAATATGCTTTGTGGGCAGGGAGGGTCTCTGAGATAGGATGCATCAACTACATCTACTACTATATACTTATTAGTCAAAATGTTATATTAAACGAATGAAATATTATATATATAATGTCATACTCAATAAGACGCGTTGGATTTGATCTAACAAATAGATTTTGTAAAAGATTTAATTCGATCAAAGCAGCGTCAGGATATACCGGTATAAAACCTAAAATAATAAGCGATTGCATTAAAAATGTAGGCTATCATATATCGCCGAAATATGGATCAGTGTGGTTATTCGCGACTGAAAATGATATGAGAATAGCGGGTTGGGCAGATGATGTGATGACATTTATCGATAACATGGTTGATATATTATTTGATAACGATATTTCTAAGCAAAAATATACAGCGGGGGGTGACATTCGGTCTACCATTCCATAGTTATATCAGATAAACCTAATGAGGTTCCGAATCTTTGTTTAGACATTTACCCTCAAGAGAACCCCTAAATATCCGTAACCGAAACTTTAGAGGCTCAGAGGGCTGTCCGTACGTGTAGGTCTTATTTTAGTGACCAATCAGATTCTGTTTATTGCCTTACAAGAATTCCTAGATATCCGTAACCGAAACTCTAAGAACTCAAAGGCTGATTGGTCTTTGTGACCTGGAATCTCATTAGATTTATTTTTAGTTTTGCGATTGTGTCTTTTGGAATGGCCCTTGTGTGGGGTACCCCTTTAGTGAAGTCACAAGGTCACGACCTCATATCACCCCCCGCTGTATATTTTTGATGAGATGATATGATGATGATGATGATGATATGATGAAAATGCCGTCTTCACGCCAGCACACCAACCCCCAACGATCAACCAATGGGTGATTCACAAAAGTGAATCCACCACATGTTGACGTAGTGGATTGGTGTACTCTGAAGACGGGGGGGCTGGAGCCCCCAATAGATTATAAATCTTGGCCTAAAATCGCCTCCCGCAGACATATGTCTTTCTCAGGTTTCGAAAAATGACCCTCCGGATGAGAGTTTCAGCACGTTATCAATTGAGCTATCGGACGCATTTACGTGATTAAGATAAAATAGTTATCATATGGTTACCAAAAGCACAGTAGTCCTAAAAACTACAGTGTTCGATTTTCTTAACAAAAACCACATTTTATTTTTCCAATTTCCAAAAAATATAGAAATATATAATTCTGCATAACATGAATAATACTATATAGCCGATTTCTTAACATATGGGGCAACAGAGTTCTCTGTTCGCCATTACCATGGAATAATCAATAACAGACCTAATAACTACAGCAAGTCACTAGCAATAAAATATTGATTGCCTGTTATGCACTCTGTGAAACCTGTAAGTGGATGTTATGTAAACAAAGAAAACAGTATTATTATTTTGTCAGTTTGGAGCGAACTGCATAGAAGAAATCAAATAATTCGTATCCGCATATGCGTTCTTGCAAGTGGAAGTAAACTACAGACAAAAAATATGTAATAGCATTATGCAGATCATAGATTTTCTTGTTTGTTTCACTAATTAATTAATAACAAAACTGCACAGACTAAAATATGCCCTCGCAACCAGATCTGGTAATGTTGGTATTTTATCAAGTCATATACGGTTGGCATTAGAGAGAAAATCTACAGTATTATTATTTACGTAAAGGAAATTTCTAGTTATTTTAACAAATACAGAACTGCACCAGAATTTGTAAGTTTTAAAAATACTGTCATATTTACATTTCACTCAAGTATATATTTTATGTTCGACAACTCGCGAATGATTTTAAACTAAACCTTAGCGTTATTATCTCCCTTTTTTAAAAACTATATTTCTAATCCTATGGAAAGTATATCCACATTCGCTATTAAGTATAACATATTTTCGTAATTGTAAAACAGAAACTTAATTCTGCCAGATACCTTACGGCGACTTTCGAATAGCTCTTTCATTGCTAATTTGCTTAGAAGATATTTGCTACCTTTTGCAAAAACTTTTGACCTGTCCAGGTCGATATTAATTTTTGTGTACTGACTTTGGCTTATTGGATCGTGTAAATTTTCATATTTTGATGAAAGCGCATCTCTTAAATTTTCGAGATAGGGAAAATACTCGCTATCGTCTGTTCTAATAAGAGAAAGTTTTATTCTATCAAATTTACTAAAACAAATACCTGAAATTTCATCATTAAGTTCAAATGATAACTGTTGGTTATTTACCATTATTTTTTTTATTTTGCTATTAACTCCATCGGCTAATGTTAAATTTTCAAACATTATTTCTGATGCTTAGACAATATTACTTAAATAATGTCCAAGCGCGAGAGTATTAAGTCCGTCTTTGCAATACCTTTTATCATCGAAATTACTTAGTCCACGTTTTATAATTGTATTTGTTTCAAGCTTATGATAATTAGTCCTAATTACATTGGTTTTAATAAAACTGACGCTATTGTTAAGAGCAGCTTTGAAATCCTCAAAATGCATCATCTTTTTCACATATCCGCGAGGGATACCTTTAGCTTTCTTGGTCAGTTTATTGTCATCTAATATGACAGCGTACATTTTGCTTCTTAGTCCAACAAACTCTCTCACAGGTACAAACATAAACTCATCTTTCATTTTTCCAATAACTTTCTTGTTAGAATTATCATGAAATTCACTACAAGTTGGATAATCTGATAAATCGAACAAATCTTTATTATCGTAAATATCTTGATAGACATTATCACATTTTATATTATATACTAACGAGTCAGTATCAGTAAATAGCAACTCCGAATCTGGCCACATTTTTTTGGTAAAATTATAATGAAAATCGTACATCAGCCACTTTGATATATCAAGTACAGCTGCACCAACATAGATTGGCTTATTTAACTTTAAATTTGTCTTTCGTCGTTGTATTGCGGCAAGATTTTCATTAAATATTTTCATACTAACAAAACCATCGTCGCTAACTAATTTATTTCTGCGATTGATATCATTAACGATCTCAATCGAAACTCTCCGGCGTATATTTTCCATAGTCTTACCAAACACTGAGTTGTTCATTAACTTGAAAAAGTTTTTCTCAATTCGGTTTTAGCTACGGCACGACGTTTCGTATTTAAGTCAATATAATCCGCCATCCACCGCGACTGATTAAACTTTAACACGCGATGGACTTTTCTCAGAATTAGTCCAGCATCTACTGCTTGCTTTAGATTTTTGTAATGCATGAAGTAATTTCTTTTATCTAACAAATTTGGAACTAGCTTGTTAACGATAGAACATTTTGCCGTTGTCATTGCTCGTTGTTCAGGCGATAATAAACTGTAATCAATCGTCATCGACTCTGCGCAAAACGGATAGTCGTTATGTAGATCGTGTAACGAACTGGGATAATCTAGATCAACTTCAACAAAGTATGAAATATCTTTCGGAAGATTTTTTTCAGTTTCTTTAAGAAATTGGTTTGGAGTTATCCAATGAAACCCACCGCAAGGCATTGGCTGTGACATGGCCCACCCATACAAATTCACACAATCGAGATAAATAATGTAACTCGACGGAAGATTTTTATCGTGATTTTTTAGGTATTTATTATTAGCCGCTGCATATTTTTTTGTTATGACGCTAATTCCGCCTCTGATGCCTTTTTCAATAAAGTTAAACATATCAACATCTGTTAAAAGATCTAATTCTATTTTGCTAGTTTTTAGTAGAGCGCCCCAAGACAGCCCCGGAGCAGAATAATACCAACAGGGGTCTAATCCGTAATTTGCATGACTAACCTGACGAAAATTTTCGAAAACATCTGCTAGCAATAATACATCAGTTTTCAGATATAAATCGTGATAATCGCCAAATGTTTTACAAGCAAATTTATTCCACATATCTTGTGCATATTTATACTCGTCGTCGCTGATGTTTTCATTTTTGAGTTGCGAGTAAAATTTATCTTTGCTAGGTAGAGAAGTTTCATTAAATCTGCTCCAATCGTCAAGGTATTCATAAGGAAAGATACATTTTTTTGTCAGATCGACATAGTTTTCACCGAAGCAGCTGCGCAGATTATTGAAATTACTGCAGCCTTTAACGAGCTCGTCTAATGATGCTGCCATAAATTGCATGCTGTCGATAAAGCGCAATTTGCCGAGGGTCACCGACATATACTTTTCAAAATTATTTGGAATACATTTTATCACGTTATTTAGTTTTAGTTTAGCTTTAATTTTTTTATCACCAAAAGCTTCTACAATTATGTGACTGTCATAGCCACGAAAGTTATGTAAAACTACGGGAATAAAAACTGGAGCATGAAATTTCAAATTGCAACTGTTATGAGCTGCTCCGCGATATTGGCCGGTTAAATGACAGTGATCTCGCACCTTGGAGTCCCCCAGCAACTGTTCGCAAATATGACAATTAACTGCCTCATCAAAGTCGAGTTGTTGTTAAGACGTTATTCTGATCGGAGCTGTTCTAAATAATCTGTTAGAAATTGTATTAACTTCGTCTATTAAATTTTTTAGTAACCACACGGCAGGATTTTCACCTCTATATAACCTTATTGGAGATGAAAATTTATCGCTGGCGCAACAAACTACTTTATAAGCTACACCACAAGGAATATGCTGTTGTATTTTTCTAGTACTTGATTTGTTCGGATTATTTTCTGCTCCAGCCACGGGAACGAGTAGACACTCGCAATCAGCGTAAATAACAAAAGGAATATTTAGTTTATGATTATAATTTTTAAATTTTAATATTTTTTCTTTTTCGCTAGGCATAGTTATTTTTTGAACGTTGACGCAGTATTTGAGATGCTCTTGCAGTCTTTCATTGTTAGTAAAGCCGTGCAGACATCTATAACAGAAGTATTTTTTGTTTTTGTTTTTACTGTACTGTCCGCCAACTAATCCGTTAAAGTTTTTTATCCAACAGTAATGTCCCTGAAAAAATAATAAATTTATTGTCTTTTGCGAAGCATTTTCTGAAATATATCTCGGGTAAACATTTTCTCGTTCGTCTAGTCCGAAAACATTTACTGAGATACCGTTTTGTTTTTCAAACTTTGGTATATAATTTTCTGCTACTGGAAAGTTGATGTCATCAAAATTGAGTTCGTCTTTGTGCGGAAAATACTTGTTGACGCGATCGGAATTTTGTTCTTTGGGAAACATCGCGGAAAGAATAGACCACTGGAAACATTTGTCATCGTTGTTTTTGACATTTATACAGCACTTTTTGTTCTTAATTTTTTGAGGAAGATCGACGTACAAATTACCACGAAGTACGTTATATTTTGCTGTGTGAAATAAAACTGCTTTTATCATTTCAAATTTCCAACCTGACCCTGACGAAGTAAATTCTTCTAGTTTTTTGTTTATTTCTTGATGTATTTCATCGGCGACCATGGCAATGTTTGTTCCAGTTAATATCTTCCTCGATTTAGCTGTTAAATAGGGCTCCGAGATTTCGCTCTCAAAACTTTTTGTTTCAAAAATTACGTCAAGTACATCTTCGACTGCGTGTAACTTTGATAAAATCGTATGATATTGGACTATGAGTTTGATACTTTTATGAGCCGCAAGTTCTTGAGATATAACAGGTTGTAAAAGATGATATAAATTTGTAGAGCTAAAATTAGCTAATATAGTCTGATCGTCGAGTTTGTAACTGTTATCATAGCCTGAAAATGCTGAAGCAATTTTTTCGGATTTGATAATGCTCTTTTTGGCAATGTCTCGCAATTTCAACATTATATGTATATAGTAATATTGTTTATTTAATTGAAATTTTTTAATTTTTTTTAATTAGAGATATAAAAAAATTTTGTATATATATAATGACAGAAATCTTGAGATATCTACCACTGACAGCGAAAGAGCAAGAAACGTATCATGTACATCCGAAATACAACTTATATGCTGGAAATGCATTAGGTTCTGTTATCAACATAGCAACCAAAAGAGCTATTGGCATATCAACACCAGCTGGAATATTAATTTCAGTAAAAGGTGCAGAAAGAATTAAAATGTTTAGAAAAGATTTTATTTATACTTTGTTTTGCGGAGATATTCCAAAAGGACAACGAGTATATAGAGCAAATGGCGCAGTTGCTGATGATAATATTGAAAATTTAGGTTTACAAGATGAATTTCAACCTCATCCAGTGTTTGATCTATATGAAGCAAATGATAAAGGAATTATTCGAAATATAAAAACTAAAAAACCATTAGGAAATTCACATAATAGCGGTTATTTACACATAATGATACGTGGAACAAAAACAGACTTTGTTGGTTACTATAATCACCGTTTTGTGTTTGAAACTTTTAATAACACTATTCCAGCTGGTTTAGTTGTCGATCAGATTAATAAAATTAAAACAGATAATCGTTTGGAAAGTTTAGATTTGGTCACGTCAAAAGAAAATAGTAGAAGAGGAGATGCTGGTGGTGTTAGATATTCTAAATCAATTATCTCGATAAATCTGGAAACGTCTGAAGAAATGAAATTTAAATCAATAACATCTGCAGCAAAATATCATAAAATTTGTTGCAAATCAGTAAAAGATGTTGCCGATGGCAGAACAAAATCAGCAACTTCTATGATAACATTTGATAGTTTTATCTTTAGATACGATAACTAATAATATTTTCCAGATCATTTCGAGAAAGACAATTATGACCAAATTCCATGATATCATCGCGATTTAATCGTAACGTCATTATTTTATTTATATCAAGTTTTATTTTATCCGCCGCTGTTAACAAAAATTTATCGGATTCACCCAATGTTATCATAACGTCAACGAAATGAAAATTATATCCCAGCAAGCAATTTCGAACTGCTTCGGCTAATTCTTTTTTGTTTAGTATATTAACTCGACAATGATATTTTATTTCCATATTATATATTAATTAGATAAAAAAAGATTATTATCATAATGAGCTTAATCGAGAGATTAGCTCAACTTTACTCGGAAGATTTTGTTTCAGTTTCTAATGTCACATTAAAAAAAATCACCGACGATAGATTTGCTGATTATGCTGAAAAGACATTTTGTATAACTATGACGATGACGAAGATGATGTTGTTGTTAGCAAAAAACATTTAAGTAGACCAACAACTGGTCGATATGATGTTAAGTACCACATTGCCAAAAAAATATTAAAATTTAATTTTAACGTTGCCAAGCACCAAATATTTTGGCAACTTATAAGGCCATTTCTAAACGTAAAAGTACTGGGACAACAAAGAAACATAAAATACGATTTCATTTTTGTTAAAATATTTAATTTAATGCCAGTCGATGATGCGAGAAAATTACACTTAATTTCTTTATGTAAACCAGTAAAATGTAGGTCAGTACTAATAAAATACGAGCAAATTTATAATAATATTATTCAATCGCAGTCGATGCAATCGCAGTCGATGAAATCGACCGAGTTGGTACCCAACTATTAAATTTATCGCTATATCCGCGCCATTTAACTTAACTTTTATTGCCGCGCTTTCTAATAACTTTTTCAATAACAAATACATCTTGTTCCGTTTTTTGAAGTTCTTGCTCATAAAAACTGCCAGTTATAGGTTCTCCTAGCAAATCTTTCAGCGAATATGTAACTGGTATTGTTAAAAGTGCTTTATCAACAACAAATACTTCTTCGCTCCAGTTCGGAGTAAATCCCTTTTCAAACGTTTTTTTCGTCAATGAAATTCTAACTTTATCGCCAACTCTAAATTTATGTCTTCGGTACATATTTTCATTAGCTAGTATTGGATTTGCAATCGCGTCATTTGGTGACATTCTAGTGGTTCGGTGTTTCGTGTTATTATATTCGTCAACAATTTTCTGTAAGTTGTCGATGTATTTATTCGTATTTTTAGCTGTCAAATACTTATGAATTTTTTCGTTAAGCGTGCGATTAAATCGCTCGACAATGACGCTTTTTCCCTCATTTCCAGTAACATATTTTTTAATGCTATTTTGTTCCAAAAACTGCTCGAACTTTTTGTTAAAAAACTCTGCTCCGTGATCGGTCCAGATTCTATTCGGCTTTCTTTCTGTAGTAGTTATTATGTGCTTTAGCGCGTCAATCATCGAGGTTCCTGTTTTATCAGAAACCGGTACGCTAAAAGCATATTTACTGAAAACATCGACAACATTAAAAAGATATCTCCGTGGAGCGCCATCGGCGCCAACGTTAAATTGAGCTAGATTTGACATATCAACTAAATCTATCGCCCAAATGTCATCAACGGCATTTGCTACAACCTTGCGTCGTGGAAACTTTTTTTTTTAGGTCTATGTAGCTCGACTGCAAGCGACGTTGTCGCTGGGTCATCATATAAGTCTCGTCCGAGTCCGAATTTATATTTTGCTCCAATAATACCCTGGACCAGCCTTCGGTCAACACGCTCTCGCATATTTTCTGGTTTCATTTCGCGAAGTTCGTCTAACATTACTTTGTCGCAGCTGTGTTTTGTTTCGCCACTAGGTTGCTCAATATCTCTGTAGCAGATATCATGACGCATCGCTATTGCGTCAACCTGATTGTAAGGCTCCTGTCCTGGCAGCGGATTATCATTTTCGTCAAGTTGCTCATCAAGCGGATTCCACGGGCCAGTATATTTATGGCCTGGCAGTGTCCAACCGCCTTTCGGTTTCGGCAGTTTGCCAATTAATTTATGTATATCTATGCCCGTTCCAATTATTTCTCTGTTATTGCATTTCTGGCAATATGTAACAATTTTATTTTGCTCGAGACATAAATCTCTATCTGCATCGCAGTTGCACGTCATTATTTATTTAGTCGTCTATTAAAATAACGTCAGGACAACCCGCACCGGACTTTGTTGCTGGCAAAAACATACTTTTTCTTTTTCCACAAATTGCGCAAATACTTTTCAGCATTATTCTATTATTCTTCGTTTTTTCCGTTTTCTCGTCTTTATTTTCTGTTTTAGTTTTACACTTGAGACAATATGTTGACATTGTTATATTTGTAATTTAGATAAAATTAATTGCAAGCTTTAGGTAGCTATACAAAATTAATTGCAAGCTTTAGGTAGCTATACAAAATTAATCGCGATCTCATCATTAGCGTGAGAGGGTTGTTTGTCAAATTGCAAAATAAATTTTAAAAAATCTGGATTTTTGGTCATCTGTTTAATGAACATTATGCAATAATATCCACAAGCGGAAGTTCCAACTGGTTGAATTTGATTAGACGAATAATTTATTATTTTGTTTTTGCTCATATATCTTTTTACTGCGTCACTTGGTGGAATTCCGAACGAGTCGAAATAATTGTTATCAAAAACAGCTACCCAATGTGTACCAGATCCGTCATTAAAATCTTGTATATTTATAACACAAGAACCTGGCGACGATGTCGCTGACGATGCAATCGCCGTAAGTTCATCTTTGGAATAAACTCCGTAAAAATTTTTTACTTTTTTAAGTTCTTCAGGTATATCAAAATTACTTAACGCAGGCGGCGACTTTATCTTAAGACGTTTTAACGTCTCGTTCCTGGCAGCATTAGTCCTCTTCCTCGTCCTAACAGACCCGGCAGTAGACTTCCCGCTAATCCTGCCAGTAATGGGACTATTGGAAGAAATCCACCTTGTGTCTTTTTTTTCGTCGTCGTTTTTCTTTTCGTCGTTGTCTTTTTTCGCGTCGTCTTTCGTTTAGGCATTATATTTAATCTTTAGACAAAAATTTTCTTTATTCCACTACCTTTAACTGCCTTTTCTGATGCGCCAGATACTGCTCCTGACGCTGCTGCTAGCCCTAATGTACCTAACACTGGCAAAATTTTAGGCAGTAATGTTTTGGCTATTACTGATAGTGCCGGACCGAAGAAACCGCCATGTTTTGACATCACAGTTATTTGTGCAGCGCTTAAATTTAAAACGAAAGGTTTTTTGCGATCGTATTTATTTGCTTGATTTTTGGTTAGCAATAATTTTGTTAAGTCCCCAAAGCATCTGGGTTGATCTTCAATGAAACCGACCTCCGCTTCGCAACAGTAGCTGCTAATTTTTTAACTTGGCCATCGGTTAAATGTATTTCTTTTATAATATATTTTGTCATCTTATATAACGATTACAGATTAAACTTGTATTGTCATTTTACCTCCAATGGAGTCGATTGTAACAGATCTGTCGCTTAACACTAATGCATATGCATATAACGGCACTGGAACTAATGGCGCTGCTGGAAGTTCGAGTGTCCAAGTGATTTCAATATCAGCTGTGCTGTCTACAGATCGCTCGCTATGTTTACTAACATCAAAGTAAAATATCGGATAAAGTGTACGAAATTCCTCTACTGATATTTGAGTTCCATCTCCAGTATCTTGATATTTCTGCATTGAGTCGAGCAGGTACATGTACGGTCTAGTAATGTTTTTATTGGCGTCATCTGCAAAATTACATTCGATCGCTCGCTCTGGGTATTGCTTTGAATTTATTCTAGCATATATTCGTCTAACACTAGCGTTAGCAAATATTGCATTATTTCGTTGTTGGTCATTACGTTGACCTTGTTGCTGGAATACAACAAATAACTGACGCGGCAGCTGCTCACTCGATGTTGTTGTGACTCGCCATGTGTAGTCGGCGGTATTTGGAACTGCTGTTTGATATATTTTATGTTGCTGAAAATGAATTTTATTCGTGCGTTTTTCCAGCATACTATCTAATTCTAATGCTTTAGTGACTGACGGAGTTATTCGTGGCATCCACAGCGCAAGTTTGTTTATGACAAATTGTACATCAGCCCCACCAGATCTGAGAAAACAATCATTTTGTTCTGCTCGATCTAAAATAAGCGTATGTTTAACTCCACGAAATACTTTATTATAGTCCCTGCAAAAGCCAAATATTGTACTTAACGGCAGCATCATTGTAATCTGACGTGATTCTGCTGCAAGTGCCTTTCTCTTAGCATAACCTTCATTATAACGTGCACTTTTAAAACCTACTATATGATTGTTAACTATAGCTAACATCGCAGTACCGTCATCACCACCAGCTGGTGCAGTTATACCAAGATTATTACAAGCAGCGGTAAGTGAGACTCTTGTAGCGTCTGCATCAGCGTTCGCAGCTGGTGCGGCTATACCAAGAGAACCAGCATAAAGAATAAGAAAATTTCTCACATT
Organism: Megalonaias nervosa; assembly: GCA_016617855.1. Lineage (NCBI taxonomy): Eukaryota > Metazoa > Mollusca > Bivalvia > Unionida > Unionidae > Megalonaias > Megalonaias nervosa. The sequence goes on from JAECUM010012269.1 coordinate 59,910, forward strand.
TACAGCGCTTACAGCAGCATCAGCTCCAGCTGCAACTGCTGTCCTTGGTATAAATTCTACAGATGCTGCTGTAGCAATTCCAGTATCTTTAAACCACATCATATTAGTTGCAGTTGATTTGGAGTAATCGTCGGAAAACGAAACAATGTTTAAGATCGTACTTGCAACTTGTAAGTGACTTGAAATATCTTCGACAGTTTGATTGGCCAGCTGATATCGAGCACTTCTAAATAAACACCAACCATTATTTATAAGAGCTACTTCTGCATTAGCTGCAATTGCGGCAGGTGGAACAGCTGTTGTCATAATCTGACCACGAACTTCTAACATTGCTTTGTGAGGCAGTAGAAATACGTCCTCGTCTCGTGTATTAAATGTTCTAACGCCAGTTTTATTAGGTTCGTTAGAATTTTCATCAAGATATTCAACATACTCAAATTCCGTTACTGTGTTGTCTGTGTCATAAGTTTCTGCAAAATCGAGATAATTTTTCACAGACATTTTTTTTATTTTATTAGGTTATATAAAATTATTGCGGCGTTGTAACTTTAGATATTAAATTTTGTATAATCTGCTCGCCCTTCGGTGATAAAAGTTTTTTTGTTGTTGTTATCATCGCGCGTTGGGTTTCTTTTGTTGGTGCGATTTCTGAAATAACTTGTTTGACTGACGGTGCTGCATGCGTCTTAGGTTCGCCTTTTATTTTATCAGATATTTTTTGTCCCACAGCAGTTCCAGCAGCAGATGCAGCTCCAGTTGCAAAAGCTTTACCCGCGTCAAGTGCAATTGGTGCAACTTTACGAGCTAATCCTGGGATATTTTCAACAATTTTAGTAAATATATTTCCGAAAAATCCTCCTACTATTTTTCTTCTGTAAACTTTTTTCTGTTTCATTATATCTGAGGTTGTATAATTTTGTTGTCAATCACGAAGTAATTGTGCGTAGGTGCATGTAATAAGTAACTTCTTCATTATTAATATCCAACTGTTTTCCAGATTGGTCTGTCAATTGCATATTTACTTCCGTTATTTGATTTTCAATGTTTAGCGGATAATAAATAATAAAACGAGGATTAATTTGCATGAGAGAACCTGGCGGAACTTCTGGTGAAAAACTGTATATCGTTTGACCCTTGCTGCCTTTGGCTGAATAAGAACCAGACGCAATCGAGCAATTTACCAATATCGTGTTAACTTCAGTTATATTTACTGGCAATTCGCCGTCATACGTGATAGGATCATCAACAGAAGCATAATTTTCATGTTTAAATCCTATCAATGGCGCGATACTTTTTGATGATATAAGACTAACTGCAAAACCATTTTTTATTTTTATTCTGGCTCGCAATGTATTGTAATTCGGTGCTAGCTCAAAATCATCTGCATTTCCTTTATTAGTTGTTATTAATTCTTTTATCGTTTTATTTAGGTCAGTTATGTTATAAGCACCTTGCGGAATTTTTAATAATGTCCAAGGTTGAGTTTTTGGTGGTTGTATAACAAAAAGCGTATCTCCGACTGTTTGGAAAAGTTCGGCTATTTTTCTATGAATATCTTCAACATTAACCCGAGCAAGCTCTACATTGTTCTGCCTAATTATGGCTTTTCTCCAACTAACATCTTTTTCATTTCTAAATTCAAACACATCGTTGATATCAGTTTTTACATTAGCCATGGCGTTCCAACAAGTGCATGAAATTAATCCAATTTCGTATTGTTTGTGCTGATCAAGTTCTATTGGTGGATTATACTTCACTGAGAAGTTTGCGCTATCTTTATCAGATTGGCTAGAATCGAGTAATAGCGTCGCTGACATTTATTATTATATTTTTATAAAATTAAGTCGCCGCGATTAAGTCGCGGTGCAAAGTATCGTATTCGTCAGATGCTAATAAATTTCTCGATCTCAGATTATCAAGTATGTCGATGATTTCATTATCGATTTCAGCACCAACATTTCCTGCTTCTTTTGATGATATCAATAGCATTAATCTGCCGATCATTTCAGTAACTGATGCGAATATTCTGACTCCAGTTCCTGTTTTCTTTCTATATTCTTCTAAAAGTTTTTTAAAACGTACATCATCATAATGTTTAAATAATTTTTCAAAAGTATATCCCTGATCAGCATATTTTTTATCTCTAAATTTTGTTGCAGTATTTTTAAAAACAGTAGCGATAGTGTCATTTCTTGCTCTTTTAAAAATTTCTTCAATATTTTCCATTGGAGTTGTACTAATTTCTTTATAAGTTCCCTTACCTTTTTCTATGATAATTTTTAATTTTTCAATGAGATCATCGTATTTATCTTTTTCCCAAATATGAATATTATCAACGTCAGAAATATTATTTTCTTTCATAAAATTCAAATATTCTTCATCTGTTATTTCGTTTTTTGCTCTGTTTTTGTACTCGTCACGATAGCTTTTACTTACTGTAGCTGATTCTTGTAAATATTTTTCAGTTATTATAGGAGATGGCGGTTCATATGCAGTTGCTTCTGATCCTTCATCTAATAATTTTGCTTCATTAACTAAGCCACTAAGGTGACTACCACTACGGTATTGTTTATCTCTGATATTATTAATAGCTTCAGTATAAAGATCAGCGATAATTCCATGCCGATATAATTTAATTTCATCATGATAATTTCTATTTTCTAAAACTACATTATCCAAATGCTTTTTACTCTCTTCACTTATTTTTTCTAATTTTGCAATTTTTTCATCGGCTTTAAAATCATCTTTACCAATATTATGTATTCTCACGTTTTTAAATTCACTATATTTATTGTTAAAATCTTTGTATTCGTTGTCTTTTATTTTGCTATTTATATTTTCTAAATAATATTCAAATCTTCTTTTATATTCTTTCTCTCTTCTAAGTTCTTCTTCATGTTCTAAACTTCTCTCGATTGGTCTAATCACTGTTGCAGCTGCTAATCTTTGTTCAAGTTCCAGCGGATTATTTATAAGCCGATCTATTTCAGCTTGTCTCGCAGCAGGATCAGCTATATTTGCTGCAAGTGCCTCAGCTAATCTTCTTTTTTCCACATCAGATCGCTCAATAATTCTTCCAGCAGCTGCTTCTTGTTGTTCTTTAACTAGTCCGAGTAAGCCTTTCTCTTGTAATTGTTTAGCTTCTTCTTCTGATAGTGGCTTACCTTCAGGTTGTTTTCCAAGTAAAGCCTCAGTAACTGGTTTGAGAACTTTAGCTGCTGTTTCTGCTGCAGTAACTTGGCCACGTCGAGCTTGCTGTACTAGCTGTTTAAATTTTGCCTGAGACTGCGCAAGTTTTTTTTAGATTTTCGATATGTTTTCTATATTTTGCTTGTTTTTCCATTAATTATATACTATTTTCTATAAAAATTATTGCAGATAGTTTTCAATACAACATCGAAACATTTTATTCTTATCATTCGTTAACTTATCGAACAAAAAGAAATCGTATCTATTTGCCGTTGCTTGACGGTACAGTTCAATAAATTTATCTTTTGTTACGTCGCCGCATTGTTCGTTCGCGATATTTCTAACGTCAATATTGTCAAGTCCAGGAAATAATATAAAACAGCCAGTATTTCGCCTAATAAATCTGTCAACATTATAATATCCTTGAGCGAGATAAATAGAATTACATTTTTTATTTCGCGACAGTGAAAAATACGATCTGATTTTATTCATTTCCTCATTGTTTAGCGGAATATCATCAAAAACAACTATTTTATGTTCGGACGAATCGAGTTGATTAACTGGAACAAGTTCTTCCGGTTGTTTGATAATAAAGAAATCTTCGCCAGATTCAAGATCGTCACGAAGTTTGTCATTATAATTGTTAAGTAGCTCGTACTTATCTTGCTGTGGATTAATTGTGTAAATATAAACGCGATCGTAGTTAAAATTATCTCCGAGAAGTAAATTCATAAGCAAATCTGTTCTGCCCGATCCAGTTCTACCAACTATAAGATAATGACAATCTGGAAGCTCATTGTTATGTTTATGTTTCACCAACCGCTCTGTATCGAAGTTTAATATGGAAGATTTTGCCATTATACAATTTATAGTATATAATTTTGTCAAGCAGTAAATAAATAATGAGTTTTTATTCAAAATTTGGAACATTAGTAGGAGATTCAACAGCTGATAAGCAAGACTTATCCAAATATGCAACTCTTGATCAACTTAGAAAGGAAATTACTAATTTATTAAATATCACAAGTGTCGATCAAAACGAAGTTGTTATTTTCCAAGATAAAGAAGGACGATTAAAAATGAGTAATATACAACTATCAGATGTTCTTGTACGAATTCCTGCCGCGGCTGTTAATAATATAGTTACTTTTGCTGATCAGGGTAAAATACAAGATTCGGGTAAGTCTATTAACGATTATGTTAGGAAAGCTGGCGATGTATTTACTGGTGACATTATTATGTCAAGAAGAAAAATTACATATCTTGGAGATCCAATCGCAGATACAGACGCAGCAATTAAAAAATACGTAGACGATCAAGAATCTAAGTACGTGTCAGTGCGCGGTGGTATAATGCATGCATATCTCGACATGAACAACAACGGTATTAATAATCTCAGAACACCAGAAACAGATTTCGACGCCGCAACTAAAAAATACGTCGACGATAAGGAAATTCCAATAACAACTTCGTTAACGACTATCAATGACGGAATTGCTGTATTTAGATCTGATTATATTAATCATGTACAAACATTTCTAAATTTTCGTAGAAATGTAAACAGAGCTATTGACGAATATTTTGGAACTCCACCAACTGTTATTATTAATCTCGCTGACATTAACGCAAGACTCAACGATATCACTAGTGGCATTCCTAACATTATTCAAAAAACTAATCTCGTTAAAATTCCTCACGGACGAGCTAACAATATCGTGTACACAGTCGCATCAGGAAAAGCAACATGGTCGCAGCAAAATAACACTTTTAAACACACTGCAGATGTCACTGGTGTATGTAGATTATCTGTGTTTAGCAGTGCAAAATTCAGTATATTTACCACATTTCCATGGCCTCATTCAACCGATGATTTTTCTGGAATTGTGTCTATAGTGTTAAACAAAGATATCGAGGAAACGTTTATGCTGATAGCGGATGATAAAAAGTTAACCGCAGCGACTTATTGGTGGTGTATTGAGTTTGTATCTGAAACTCCCGAATTAGTTACTTAAATAATGGTATATAAACAAATATTATATAATGAAAAAAAATATAGTCGATTTTAATCATATTTCAGAAAACATTCCCGAGCAAGATGTTGACGCCTTAATGCAATATTACAGATATTATCATAAAAATCTTTGGTGCGTCAAAAAATGTTACAAATACTATGCAAAAATACTGCGAGTGATATCATATCTACCGCTGCTAATGACCGGCTCTGGTATAATTTCAAGTGGCGCATCATTAAATCCGTTTTTGTTAATAATATCCGGCGTTGGTGTTTCTCTTGCAGCAGCGTGTAAAAAAGTTGAACCTCGACTCGCGACTAAAAAAAATTGCTTGCAAAACAGCAAGTGTCACCTATAAAAAATTACTTGATCAAATTCGATCTTACTTGCGTGGCATAAAATATGATATGGACGATTTAATACGCGAGTTCCGCATTATTGATAGTATGTTAACAGATATTCTGCCAATGAGAGTCAGCAAATACGAAAAAGATTATAATAAAAAGTAGATGTTTAATTTTATGTGGCTTTATCAAATAATATATCAACCATGTTATCGATAAATGTCATCACATCATCTGCCCAACCCGCTATTCTCATATCATTTTCAGTCGCGAATAACCACACTGATCCATATTTCGGCGATATATGATAGCCTACATTTTTAATACAATCGCTTATTATTTTAGGTTTTATACCGGTATAACCTGACGCTGCTTTGATCGAATTAAATCTTTTACAAAATCTATTTGTTAGATCAAATCCAACGTGTCTTATTGAGTATGACATTATATATATATATTTCATTCGTTTAATATAACATTTTGACAATAAGTATATAGTAGTAGATGTAGTTGATGCATCCTATCTCAGAGACCCTCCCTGCCCACAAAGCATATTTTTGTCAGAAAATGTGTTATCGTGTAAAAGTCATCATTTTGAGCTAACAAAGGCTGCTGACAAAAATGTTAACATATAACGTTTTGGGGGGCAGGGGGGTCTCTGAGAGAGGATCATCAACTACATATACTACTGATGTGCACTTACAATAATACTGATACTGTATCCATACAATAATATTGATACTGTAGGGCCCGGATTTTGTTATGGTACTAGTCCAAATGTTTACAAAAGTTACTCCATTATACACTAATTACTGATATTGTATCCTCATAATTATATAATAATACTATTACTGTGTACTTACAATAATACTGATACAGTGTCCTTACAATAATACTGATACTGTATCCTTACAATAATACTGATACTGTATCCTTGCAATAATACTGATACTGTGTCCTTACAATAATACTGATACTGTATCCTTACAATAATACGGATGTTGTGTACTTACAATAATATTGATACTATATCCTTACAATAATACTGATACTGTGTCCTTACAATAATATTGATACTGTATCCTTACAATAATACTCATACTGTATCGTTACAATAATACTTATACTGTATCCTTACAATAATACTGATACTGTATCCTTACAGTAATATTGATGCTATGTCCTTACAATAATACTGATATTGTGCCCTTACAATAGTACTAATACTGTGTCCTTACAATAAATCTCATATTTGTAAACTGTACTTCGCTGACGTTCGTTTCATCAGAATAGAGCTTCTCGCCATATCCGGTTCAAATCCAATAATCCCAGTGAAAAACTGTTCTGACGAATGCTGTGGATGCTGCAAATCAAACTTACTACTTTTATCTTCTTCAGAGACCAAAGGCTAAAAGATCCGGCGATCAGGGGCCATAACTCTTCTGAATGCTGGTGTTACTAGAAGTCAAACTCATCTAAGATCTCAGCAATGTAAAACTGCTGGACTCACTTGTTTCAAATCTAACAAGCTTTAAACAAAATTACGCTGAAGATACCAAAGGACTAGAAATTGGGGACAATACACATTGTACCTGATGTTCTAGAAGGTTAGAAGTTGAATTCATTCATGGTCTCACCAATAAAAAGCTGCGTGACAAATTTAGTTTGAATCCACCAATCGTTTGTAAAGTTGTGACTTGGAAACAGGAGATATTTGATGGCGCGATCAAGAGCCATAACTCTTCTAAATGATGATATGGAATGCTGGATATCGAAGTCTTACAAAAAAGCGTGATAAATTTGATTGAAATTTAACACCGTTAGGTAAAATCATGCTGCTTTAACACATGTAAGAGGAAAGATAATAATGGAACATACTTTTCTGAATGACAATATGAAACTCTGTACAGCTATTTAAAAAAAAAAAATAAAAAAAAAATAAAAAAATAAAAAAAAAAATAAATTGTTTGCTTTGCTCTGTGCTCACTCCTATGTTAATACAAGAGATTTTCTTTTTTCTCTAATCTTTTCTAAAATCTCATTTTCTTTATTTTTCTTACCCTAGTCTACAAATATATTTTCCTCTGTTTATCAATATTTTGGATTTCTTTTTGCTAACCTTTTTTCTATAGGTATGTTTTTCTACTTGTATCTGTTATACTAAGTAATTATCAAATCAAATTAATTGAAAATAAATTCATTATCATATTTTGCATCAGTAACTATATCATCAATACTGTTTAGCTTCATTATACCACAGGTTGCAATGATGTTTTATAACAACTGTATACCATGATATACTTTACCACAACGACTGTTTTAATTTTCCTCCAAGGACCTGGTGTATCGTAGGTATGTTCTATACGACCATTAGGAATAAAGTATTTAACTTTATCCATTATTATATCTCCAGTAACGATAAGAAGAAATATTAAAGTGTCACAGTGTGAACTTTGCAGAAGTCTTCATAATACATAGCAATTTTAAGCTGATGTAGGTGATTTTGCACGGGATGGAAACCACATCATGTTTGTACTTCAGCGCGTCTTGTTGGGACATGGTTGATATTGATGAGGTCGGTTTGATAACTATGTCAGGTGAAACTGGAAAGGTGTGAAGGTGCTTTTGTTTATCGAAATACCAAGGGTTAAAATGTGGCAGAAACAGCGTTCATACTTGTTGAAATATTTGTCATAAGTTGAAACTTTACAGAGATAGGTATATTAATGGAAGCGGGGCAAAATGAAAAAGTTTCCAACTTTGGCTCGGCGTATGTTAATAATGGTCGTTAGATAAACCTGAATTCTGATTGTGTTACTTAAAGGTTTGGGGTGTGCTTCCCAATAGACGTCTCGTGTTTTATAAATGTCTTACACCTCAAATTAAGATAGTCTAATTGTTTGCGTTAAGAGAAAGGTCTTGACGCCGGGGAGGGGGGGGGGGGCGAAAACCATAGTAACGCTTGTCCGAGGGACGTGTAGATGAGAGTCTATGAAAGGCAGGGAGTGTAAGGAGACTGATCTGCAGTAGGGAAAAAAGGAGCGAACCTCAACTCTAAGGTAATGTTTTAATTTCATACTGAATTTTTCTTGATATGAGTAATGTGATACGTGTTTGAATTTATTTGCTTTAAATGACATATGAATCGTGTGGGCTAAGAACTGATTATTATTAGGTTGGTGTTATGTTTTAATGCCAATAAATTGTTAGTTAGCAGTGGTAAAGTTAAGCTAAGAAATGACTTTTGTTTGATATATTTGTTTAACTATTTGTTCTTTTAAACTATGAATGGGTTGTATTACCATTGGAACAGTAATGTGGGATATACGACTATTTATTGATAAGCCGTATGTCCGCATGTTTCCGACATAACTCAAGATAGTCATCAATAGTTCACATTGTAGGGTCTTACGTGTAATTAAAAGAGAGCAGGCTATGCAATCGATCAATCGTGGGGGGGTGGGGGATTTTTAACGTAGCTTTTACAATTGTAGTCATATCGATATGTCTGCAGGTGGCAGTTTATATTAATGTCTAGCACTGAGGCATCATGCCACAGACATATAGCATCATTTCCCACCGAGTCACATTACCCAGACACCAAGTCGAATCTGCGACCTCCCGCATACTGGGCGGTCGATCTAACAACTTAGGCCACCGGAGCGGTCCTGGTGATCAATTAGTAATGGCAACTAGTTCTGTTGGAGGAATAAATTAATTTTCACATACTATGTTAATCGTCTATGGAAAAAGAGAAATCGATTGTATGTAAAGAAATAGGCATTCGATTGTTTTGAATGCAAGGTTATGACCTGAAACCAATTCGCAGTATCGAACTGTTGTGAAATATTGTATTGGTATTCTGAATAACGAGAGGTGTATATTCAGTTCAAGGTGTGAGGCAACGAACAGATGCATTTATTTTATTTTAAAAGAAAATAATCTCCACGTCTGAAATAAGACTAAGTGACTGAACATACGAGTGGACGGCCAGGATAAGAGACTGGATGACCGGGAGTGAGGCCAGTAAAGACAGTGACGCAGTGGTAGGCCAGAGGTAACAAGAGTGTTCCTGTGAAAGCCGACACGGCTTTAACGATCATTACCATCTCCGCACTGCTGCAATTCGGGCTTAAAAGAATCCCGCATTTAGACTGGATAAAATCTCATATTTTCCGGTACTGTTTATGTGGATTGTTTGATATCTAACATACTGATTGTTTAAAAGCTTGGCAACTCGAAACTTGTCGACTCCGGCGGAAATAAAGGGCGGATTAATTGCAATGCGAAGCGTACCGGTAGCGATGCCTCCTGGTTATAATATCCTTGACGTCTTGAATAATGTCTCCGCACGATTAAGACGTATTGGTTTCTCCCAAAGAGTGCTCTATCATGCATATACACCATCAAGGTGGATGTGTATATCCATCCACTGATTGGCTTAAACACGTTGTATTGTCGCAATATGATGTTTTTGTTGGGGGGGGGGGGGTTGCACAATTTTCAGCGTAAGATGGGTTTTACATGGCGGTCAGTATAATTGGTGAAGGAAGAACCCGGGAGAACACAGGTAAGAACCACCGAACCACGGGAAGCTACTGGCAGCTTTCTCGCATACCCACACTGGCCGAG
>JAECUM010012270.1:0-17946 GCA_016617855.1 Megalonaias nervosa
AAAATGAAATTAATAAGTAAAGATTTTTATTTTAATACCTCTGTCTGCACAAGCATTGATGGACTAAATACAGCATTATGGAACAGATTAAAAAAAATTTGGCATAGTAGTCAGTAAACTACAGATTTAACAAAGGAAGTTTATGTTAGTGAACAATCCTATTTTGGAGCAGATCTATCCAAAAGATAATATCTGTGAGCAGTGGAAAATTGTACATAACAGTCATAAAGATCAGTTTCCCAACATACTTAAGCTGACAAAGCTAGCAATGTATATACCCCTTCAGAATGAAGCACAGAACAATATTGATACAAAGAAAAGGAGCAAAGTGTGCTCAGAATTAATTAACAGATTAATGTTTATACAACTTCAGGTGACATCTGTCAAAGATCTTGATTTCAGTAGAGCTCGTAGAAAGTGGAGCAGGAAGAAAGATGGTCAGATATTGAAGTTTAGATATATACTGACCTATGACCGTTTCTTCGTTCCCCCTTCTTTTTTCTTTGATAAAGGGGAGGGGTCTCCCTTAAGATAAAATTCTGTCATCATCTCTCCTTAAATTGTACATGGGAAACAAATTTGGAAGTTCTCTTTTTCAAGCAGATATGAACGAAGGTGCTGATGAATGCAATTAGCATAGAATGAACGATGGGGCAGATTTCAAACTGCCCAAGTTTATCACCTTGTGTAAGTTAAAAGAAAACTGTAGAAAAGGACTGAGTGTAGTTTTCCTGCTTCACTAACAAATACAAGTACCTATGGCTGCAGCAGTCTTTTTGCATCTGCAAGAAATAAAATGTAACAGATATTGTTGGTATTTAACCTTATCCCAATACCCGGATTTGTTGTAGATGAGATTTTCTTTGCACGAGGAAATTGCATTATTTCTTCTGTTTTGAAGATAACATCGTTGTCATAACTACCCTCCCAGCTTTGTTGGGGTGGGTGTCATGGGTTTGGTTATCGTTATCTAGAGGTGATCGCCGACGGTGTAATTTGCCAGGAAGGAGTAAATATCAATAGAAATTGTGAAATTTACAGGTGGAATAGATAAAGAGCTGAGCAGGTATATAGAACAGAATAACACGAGCCCCTGTTACAAATAAAGACAAAATTTAATCAAAATTTCTAACAATAAAGTTCATAAACAAAAGTAATAATACATTACGATTGAAAGATACACTTCTATCTTTTTGAAATAACTTCTTCAACGAATTTTCAAATACAAAGGAAAAATGATACCAATAGCCGATCTGTTAAGCGATAGAATTTAAATCATCATTAGATCAAGTGAAATATATCGAAAACATTGCCTTGTACAGTTTCATAACCTGATGGTCTTGATTCAGTCCAAATTCCACAGCGACTATCCCCTTTTGACTTCCTTGTGCCGGTAAGTCTGGGTCTTCTCCACTTTTGACTTCCTTGTGCCGGTAAGTTTGGGTCTTCTTCACTTTTGACTTTCTTTTCCAAATCCTCAGGGTGTCTCGCCTCTTTCGCCCTTTCCAACTTTGTGTCCACTTTGAGTTTGTAATACGTAGAGCTATCTCGCCTTCCAAAATAACAAAAATAAGCAACTTCAATCTTCCGTCACATTATACTGGGGTCAGATAAATTCTATCCTACTTCAAACAGATCCTACGGCTATCTAATTTAACTGGCCATGACAGACCGTAACAACCTAGTTTCACAAAATTATTGGTCCGATAATGGCTATTTCAACACCCCACCGAGACATTAGTTCCAGACTAGTCTCAATTAAACAAATGAATGAAATTCCTTGCACTACGGTATTTATAACAACAATCAAGTGGTTATCATACGTGAACTCATATATAGGTCGGAGAATTCACACGGATTCTTGCATCTCAACTAAAATATGGCATGAAATTCTAGATACATAATTTCCTATAATAAACGAGACTATACGTTCAAACAAGTCGTCAATGTTTATATAAAGCAAAATATCATTGTACGGACTCAGATAAACGAACTCAACACAGTATACCATATCAAGAAATTAAATCTACGAACTTAAACAAATAAATCCATACAAATACAAGGAAATAAATCAAACAAAGCATCATAGTAGTATCAATGAATTACATAAGATTCATGCAAATACCTTGTTTTTCCAAGTTCTCACTTCCAGAACGTGTCTGTCAATTTTTCCCAGACAATTGCTTCCCCTGGATGATTTAACGAGTGAATTTACTTCTTAAACCACTCGGAGTCTATTTACATTTGTTCTCTTGCAGAAAAAAGCGTAGACTGATTTTCAAATTTGCTATTTGCACATATAAACTGAAAGTTTTCATGTGAAACCACTCCTCCTTCACAGCGTGACCAATCTGGATGAAATACATTTCCCGCTCGAACTATGCTGAAAACAATGCAGTTCGTCTGACAAACATTGATTACCCAACTGATTCCTGGTAACTTTCAGAAATGACAGCTTTCCATACCGATCAGAAATTGACCCCTTTCCTGGTCAGTTTAACCAAACGTAGCCTTAATCAAAAATCGCTAAACTCGTGACAGAGACTGTACCAATCCGTGCATTATGGCAATTTAAACATGCGCAGGTCCCATAAATCTAATTAATCGTACACGCGTCCAACTAAATGTGTTCTACAGAGATCGACAGAAAAATTTTGCTCCATTACAATCATAATGTCTTCCAAGTGTAACTTAGACATGAAATTGGTAATAATATGTTTTCAAATCATTTATGTTGTACAAAACAAAGGGAATTAAATCGAGCCACCATTGAATGGCCTAAAACACTGGATGAAACTCACAGAAACCAACTGCTAGTCTGTTTGAAAATACTGTTGTTATCTTCTCATCAATGAGAATTGCATAAAAATATATGATAACTATATGTCTATCTGTAGTCTGCATACTGGAAATACAACCAAGAATGTCAACATACATGAAAGGGCACCACATACATTCCAAAGATGGAAAGACCATCAAGTTCATATGTGTATCGATATGTATTATATTGCAGGCTGCGTATCGTGAATCGTATCGATACAGGTGTATCGTTTCACCCGTAAGTTTAAACTCTTTGTTTTACATTGGTATTGACACAAAATGGCGGGTTTAATAGAATCATGTTTATTTTTGACTCTTTGAAAAGATTGATCGTTAAAACACATATTGCTTAAAGCGATTATTCTCATATTCATTTATGCTATTCCATACAATGTGCTTCCTTTCCTTCTTATGCGGAAATGTCTTATTTTGTACCAAAATATAAATATAGTCTTTCAAGTCGTATTTGTGAAGAATTATATATATATATATATATATATATATATATATATATATATATATATATATATATATATATATATATATATATCGGTCGTTCCTGCTAAGAAAGGTATGTAATCTCATAAAAATATTCTATTAGACAACGCATTATCAGTCATATGACATACAAATGAAATATAGCTTTCTTTTATCAGTATCCGGGACAAATCGGTTCAGTCCAAGCATGTTTTCGCTCATGGCAGACCTGGTCTTACGAGAAAATTCTTTAATGTGCTTAACACACTGATGCTGAAATACATCTAATCAAACGATATTCAGTTGACCCCAGCCCGCGTACACACACACACACACACACACACACACACACACACACACACACACATTGACATCATCTTGACAGTAGAAACAATCACAATCCGGTGTTGATCCACTCAGAAGAATTGTATGGAGCTGTATTTTTAAATTCAAATTCAACCTCCAAATGAAATTCGATTTATCTAGTGCACGAATCGAAAATTGAAAAGGCGCAAATTTTACTAACCTTTTTCCTTCTTTAATGTGTGTCATGCAAAGGTGGTAAATGTTACTGGGACATAAATTTGTTCATGCAATCAGTTTTAACAATGTATTGTGGAGAAAATATGTAGTCAACATTTTTAATATATTGCTTGAGCATACATATAATTTTATTAATGTCCTCCTTCCCCTCATCATCATCATCATCATCAATGCCAACATCACCAAACCCCATGATCATTCATTGTTTTACTCTAAACGATGATATGTAAACTATCCTATCCTAAACATAAAACCCTAACCCCAACGCATATATTGTGATATAGTCACTTACTGTGGATATAAGAACATTGTGATATAGTCATTTACTGTGGATATAAGAATGTTATTGAACGAGTATTGAAATATATCGCTACCGAGGTCATGTGGCGCAGGAAGACCGAGCTTGCGAGATCATTGTACGTCACATGAACGAGAGCCCAATAATAAGCGTTCTGTTATGTTAGAGGAATTACACAGTTGAAATAAATCAAATGTTTTAGCGTATTATTTAAACAGTTCACACGTCGTTTGATTCACGAATGGAATCTGAACACCACGCAGTAATACACACTACTTTACTGCTATGGGATGATTCTCATTTAACAGTGAACGACCCTGACTTTGCTGAAAAGGATGGAATGTCATGTAATATAGAAGGGGCACCCCAGTGGGGCAAGCGTTTCAAAGCATATATTCTGCCTATGATGATAAATAATACTGCAAAATAGAGAGATTCACAGAAGATATCTGCAGATTGTTTTCATAAAAGGTCTGAATTTACTGCTGTATACCAAGATGACCCACACCCCCAACGCACGTCAAATACGTCGACATAACTTGTGCAATATTTAAGCAGAACCGTTATTAATTTCGAATTGCTTCTCCCGGTACGCCATGTAATATTGGGCCCCAGGTAGTGTCAAACCCGTACTTCATTTATCAATACATGCATCTTACAGACGGTGGTGGTGGCAGATTTTTCATGGGTCCATAACTTTTAGGATAAAGATCATCGCCAAGAGCGGCAGCTCCCTAGTCGGGGACCTGAGGCGAAAACCCAATACGAGGTCTGGGAGATGAGGCTCGTTAGAAATGAAATTAAGAGTAGGCCTATCGGTCACTGGATAAAGGGCAGGGGGAGTGTCCAGAGCTGTAATAAATATATTATTAAAAGTCTGGACACCCTAGCCGTCTATCCATTTGTTACATGTCTAGACTCCCCAGTCCTCTAGCCATTGACCGATACTCTTGATTTCATTTGTAACTGACCCGTGTGATCTGGTTGTGGCTTGAAGTAAGCGTTACGTCACGTTTGAAATTTACCGGTGCGAGTTAGGAAACCATAGCATCATTATGATACAACCACATGACAGATTTTTTTTAAGAATGCGTGCGAAATTTCAGGATGTGCATATTGATACAACTCGATGACAGACACTATGTGCCCGAAAATTCAAGATGTGCATGTAAGGGATGCTTTCTGTACAATGTTATGTATATCTATGTTTTTTGCAAATCCTGGTACATAATTTTATTTATTATCAGTTATTCACACGTATTGTGTTCCTGTTATAAGTCTGAAGACATTTTTTATGTTGTACTTAGGTATTATTCGAGAGGATAATCATATGTTTGGACTGTTCAGTGGAAATGGAAAGTGCCCATTATTTGAACTATACTATTATTCTGGAACTGTTATAAATTAGTCGAAGGAATTCTGGACAACGCCATCTTCAGAAAGTCACGGTTCTTGGAGGACCAGTACATTCTTGGTATTGACATTTATAAGGACTTTCATAGACCTTTATAAGGACTAATTTGGATTCACTTCATAATACTGTAAGTTCCTCTCACATTTTTCATTTATAACTTTGATAGTTAAACTGTTAAGTTTTATAAAATTTGTTGGTTTTCTGTTACTTAAGTTTGTAGCCGTAGAGTCGTAACAACAAAATTCGCTGTCTCACACGCAGTGCATGAGACTTAGGTATGTGGTGTTGGAGGGTTTGGCCAGGTGGGAAAAAGACACCTTTTTGAAAGAAATTACACTTCTTGACCCAGAGAGGACAGCTTCTTGCACACGATTAAGTACTTATTGCCAACAGTGAAATTAGGGAATTCATCTGTAACTGTTTGAATTGGGAATTTTCAGATCAAAATTCGAAATATAAATATTTTTTTTGGATTGGGAATAGGGCCCATATTTGGACGCCGAATCTGACTTCTGAAAACACTGATTTACCACAATTTTTGACTGCACATTGGTTTCAGATATGTACAGTTATGGACAGAGAGGAAACAAGAACCCAGTCTGTGTAAAAACCGATCTGATGGATACTATTAAAAGGTCATGTTCTGTTGACCTTCTGGTTCACCAATCAAATCAGTTTTCAAATTTCTGAAAGTGCAAAGTTCACTCGGAACATATTGTTACTAACGAATATATATATATATATATATATATATATATATATATACTCAACATATATATATATATATATTCATTATTATTAACTTTTAGTACTTACACCCATTAGAAGAAAGAAGAAATTAAATCGGGCTAACAGGGCAAAGGGGGGGGGGCAGAACGGGGTAAATTAACATTATTCATGTTATCTATAACCATAGATGATCAAAACGCATACACATTCTTTAGTCTGTATAGGGTATCATTATGCATCAGTGGCAGGCAGCCGGTACTGGATCGATCAATACTTTCCCTGGCTATAAAAGCAGAGCAGTGTTATTACATCATCCACAACTGATGCAGCTTTTATCAGAACGGTTGATATTACGTGCATTTAAATTCAAATAGAGATAAGGTAATTTTTTATGTAATCTGCACCAGGTGAGAACAGCTTTGCTAATATCGAAAAATAACATATGTTTCTAGTGAAAGAGTTGGAAATATCCAGTCGGCCTTTAATTACTTTCTATGCTTACCATTACACGAGGTATATACCGCAATGGCTTATTTGTCAATATTAGCTCATAACGAGACGGACCTATCGCGTGTATGGCAAACGATTTATTAACTTCAAATACGTGGTTTTCATTCGCACTCTCAATACAAGCCATAGCAGTGGCAATCAATGCGCCGTACTCTCAGACAAGATCATTGGTTCAAATCCAAGATTAGGACAAATTTTTCTTTCTAAGCTGGGAGACCGCCGAGTCTAGTTTTTAAATGTGAAAAGGTGAAAGTCAGATTTGCTGATTGTAAGTTCGATTTCAGTAATGGATACGTGGCACGCATACTCTTTGAAACGTATCTGAAATTGATATTGATTGCGCACATTAGTTTACTGTAAAACCTCACATGCTTACAATTAGTCGGATGCCAAAATTTCAAGCAACTAATTAAAAATACAGCTTGGACAAAGAAATCTTTTATTTTAAAGAATTATTGCGGTATATAACGACAAAAAATCAAAGTGAAGCTAGTAATATTTTGAACGAATTTATTGAGGTCTCTAGATATGGCATTAAACTACCACGGGACGAGAATATAAGAAGTGTAGCAGAGAAACTGAAATCGCTGTGTCATATGAATGCATCATATCGAGTTATCAAAGAGGAATAAAAGATGAAGTATGTGCTTTCAAAAACATATACGGGAACACATTGATAAATTGATTACTTGTGAGTTACTTTCGAAATAGAACGAAATAAATTAGGGCATGTTTATGAAGATAAAAAGATAAACAATTAATATAATTTTGTGAAAGAGAAAGTAGAGTCTGATTAAATCAACACGACAAATGTATAATGATGAATCAAGAAGAAAAGTTGGAAGAGTATCGAAACTCTCTTGCCACAGAGCACGGAGACTATCCAAGGTTCATCGACTTACAGAACTTACAAGAAAATAAATCAGTTGTGAATGGATGACTTATCACTTACTGTGAAGACACAAAAGAAAAACGAATGGATACATAGGAACTTAATTACCTTCTGACTCACGGTTCGTACAGAGCTTCTTGAAATCTTTGTGGTATGTGCTAAAGATGAACTTCCTCATTGCAAACCTAAAGAAGTTCAAACATGTGTCATCAACACAGACGACAGTCATCGACCCATCAGGTAGCCTTGTACTTTCCCGGCGACTACACTGTGGAATATTTTCATACCTATGGATTAAATCCTCTGGAAGACGACAGCTTTGACTTTTGAGAAGAAATGCTGTATCGACTCGAATCAATCATATGCTATTACAAGGATAAAATTATATGGTAGAGGGACAATACTGTGTGTATTTTCTTCATCAACGCAATTTGGATATCGTTTAGAACATTTAGTGACTTATTGTGATAGTGAGTATTCTAGATATGAAATGTTTCCAAAATATATTACTCTATGTCTACCAACAAACAGTTTTATTCTTTCTAAAAAAAATCCTGCCTTTCCACCTCTACACTACTTGCTAAACCGAATAGCAGAGAGATTCTTATATTCCACATTGGCGACAAGATGACAATATTAATTATTTTGCCAGGATCTAAAAAAGTAATAAAATTCAGGATCAGGATGTACCTTCCAGTGACGTGGAGGAAGTTCTCCTTCCCCTTTCCTTCCAATGAGTAGCCCTGGCAGGGCAATTAGGAATGTACGGTGCACGCATTAAAACGGCCGGTGTTGGCTACCTACCCGTCGATAATTTAAGAAGCCATCGGTGGTGACAGTAGGTTGTCGCACGAGGCCGTATGACCATAAGCAACGTTAATCCATGATTAGTCATTCAGTCAGTCTCACCTCACTTTTGGCTTTTTGAGGGACGTAGACAGATGTGTTCCAGGAGAGCTCTCATAAGCTAATAACCACCGACTGCGAACGAAATAATTAGCAGCGACTTGAAGACGGAGCAGGCAGAGGAAAATTGCAGAGAGTTTCCAGTCAGCAACGCAGTCATCTAGAACCATTCAAACAGATTATCCACGACATATTTAGATTTTAGATTACCAGACAGACAGACAGACAGACCACCAGACAGCCAGGTGCCATCTAGCCTGCCAACCCACCCAGCAAACCGAACAACCGAGCCAGCACAGAGTCTGTAATTACAAGACATCAAAAAATTTAAATCTTGTTCTGGGGGAGTAAGAGAAAGAAATCAAAACACTGGAAAAGGTAGGAAAACAAATTGGCAGTAAATCTTTGGGTCAAGTTTGCATTCAGGTACTTGTGATTGCTGTGCTCGGTCACGAACATGCTCAGTAGCAAGACGTTTTTGTTTAACCTTCATACGACAACGGTGCTTTTCATCCACAATATGACGACGTTTTTGTTCAAACGTATCTGGTATTTCAAGTATGTCAGCTTGTCTTTTTCACCTCTTGGTATTAGTATATTACTCCCACGTGCAGTCCCATGTGTTTCTGCTATCACAAGTGTTGTGTTTTACGCGCCTAATAATATTCACGAACAGATCCGCATGATCGGCTGATTTGATTACGCGATTTGACTCTTATGCTACATTTAAGACATGGCCGAGCGCCGGGACCATTACATGACACTAGCGTATTTGTTTTACAGTATTCACATAGTGACATCTTCTGCCGCAGAGTTCATATTTTCCAAGGCATACATCTTGCATCTGTTGCATCTCAATGCCGTTGAACTTTTTAAATGTTTTGGAAGTTCGTCTAATTCGGATTCACAAACTTTCTCCAACTGGTTAAGCATAGATATCCCTCACCGCTCTTTCATCTCCTCCTTGGCAACAAATGGTAGTGATTTCAAGACTAGGTGGATAGAGAACTTTACAGAGTTTATTACGTGATTGAATGGTAACTCAAAATTTTTCAATCAGGCTTTCTCAAATAAAAAGACCTGTTCTTCTTGGTATCGGCAGAAAATGTTGCCAACGTAGTATAAATTCATCCCTACAAACGGATAAGTTAAATTCCATGTTACTATTAGTCCAAAGTAATTCAAATGACCCATCACTGACTACTGCGCAAGCTCGAGTATGACAAGACTTTGGGCGTTTCTTGAAATAACATCACATATCTTGGAGCAGTGGCAAGTTTCCTCAATAGGTTTTGCTCTATTTGCTTTTAGTAATAGTTTCTGAAAATTGTTTTCGGTACCTGTGTCGCTCCTGTTCTGTTTGTTTTTAATCAAATTCGTATTTCCACTAAAGATTGGTGAGTTCGGATTCTATTTATATATAGTAGCAAAAACAAATCTATTTAATTGGCCTGCTCTTTGATATCTCCATCATTACAGCTAGAACATTCACTAAAATCATCAAACGTTTCAGACGCTTGAGATGCAGATAGCGATTTTGTGGTGGCAGGTGTCGTTCCAAATAGTCGATCAAACACCAACACTTTGTATTCAGGGGTAATTTCTTAGGTGTGCATCCGATAAAAAGGACCCCTCTGAGGGGAGTCTTTCCTTTATTACGTGTCTAGACTCGTACAAAAGTAACAAGAAAAGAGTGAAGACAACAAGCTTTGTGAAATTTAACAATTTTATTTCCCTAGAAAAACTAGGTAAAACTGAGAAAAAGGACTTACGGTGTATGAATCAAATTCAAAATTAATCCAAGAATTAAAAAACAGAAGTCCTATCAAGGAAAAGTCCAAAATGAATCTGTGTTCGAGTCCCGATGAAATGAAACTGGAGGGCTGTGACGTATGTCGTGACCTTCAGAGTGTTGCCGTGTCAACATTTCCTTGTTGATTCACAGAAAATAATATTCCAGTTTAGAATTTCTGAATATATTTCGATAAATTTCCTTGTCCAAGAATTTCCGTATGAACACTAGTATTTTCCAGGGAAAGAATCAACAATTCCACAAAATAAAAATTCAACTCAAACTGGTCACAAAATACCTTTAAGTGTCGAAGATATTTAGCCCAACTGACTAGTCCTTCTCAAGAAAACGGTTATACAGTAAGTTAAGAGGCAAAACAGATTCCCTTATGAGGGTCACGTGGTCACCTTCTAGAAAAACGTAGACTATTTTATACGTGCTAATTATCACGTACTCTAGGTATGGCCTTGATTCCACTGAATGAATCTTACTCTTAGAATGAATAAAAAAAATTTAAAAAAAGTTGTTTACTAGAACTCTATCTGATTTCTGAATCAAGGTCAGAAACTAGATACAATGTTTCAACTACTGGTTGTTTATCAGGTCAAACAGAACCGAAATTAATTTCTAAAAAAAAATATCAAAGCCAGTAGACAAAGTTATCATTACAATAACATGTAATGGAATAAAATAAAATAAATTTAAAACTAACAAATAATTAAATTACATATACATAACACCTTAAATGGCCACATTACCTGCACTTAGGGCAAAGAAGGGCGGGCATCAGGCTATTAACATTGCCACACTTCGCTAAAGAAATAATATGCGGTATATTTTTGAGTCTGGTTCTGTGGTTTCCATATTAAGTAGTCGGGTATCTTTTTCGACTAAGACATCTTTCCTAAGAAGTGTTTTTTTCCTTAGAGATATCCAACACCGAACTATGTTTTTTCATAATGTCTTGAATGATGTCGTCCAAGACGCAAAGTGGGAACCAGTGTGCACGAAGGTCTATCACTTGATGGGAGGGGTATTTAATTCCGTCTCCCTTGCATTCCGCGGCTTTCTGTTTGGTGCTGAGGACTACTTTCCTTTCTGTAATGACCTTTATATCATCGAAGATTATTACGACAGCCTCTAACTTCCTGACGGCTTCCATCCGTTTCAGTCTTCTGTCCACACATCTATCAATGTGACGATACATTACTCAATTTATGAAAGAAAGATTGTATTCTCTTAAAAATATACAGAGATGCGATTGTTTACATAAGTTTAAAATAAGCAGTTGAACAAATCTTTTTGAACAATTAAATATAGACTTAAAGGGTGAGTTGGGGTGAGAAACGCATTTTATTAAAAAGGAGACAAAGTACAGAAAGCGAAACAGAGGGGTTTTTTTTAATTTTACCTTCTTATTTCAACAAAGAATTGTTTAAACTGAATAGACCCAGACAGCTGTCATGAATCTAACTGATGAAGTAAGCAAATAGGTCAGTAAAGAATAATGTGTGCCATGTCACACACACACACACACACACACACTGATAGAAAGATGCTGGAAAATGGCGGTATATGACTTGTGTAAGCACTGTTTATCTTTCAAGTGTTTTCGATACCTGATTATGCTTGACTCAGCCGATGTAGACTTAAAGGGTGTGTGAGTTTGGGTGAAGAAGTGAACTTATTAAAAACAGAGAATGTCTGGATACAACATGGATTATGGCCCTCTACTGCACTAGAGGAAACAATAGCACAACAGTCCTCTATTCCAAAATGAACAGCAAAGCTGATATGCAAATTACAGACAGCTAGCTTATCATTGCAGTAAAAATCTATATAATGCGGGAGATGAAAAAAAAAATATAACATACAATCTAATAACCTACCAGAGCTTGTTCAGTTCCTTGTCATTGTCAAGGCACTAGGGGTCCCTTCTATGATGGCAAGACTGAGAGGGACCACACCAGTAAAGCGGATGATAGCCACATGTAAACGGATCAAACGGTTGATAATTTCATGAGGGATGGAAGTCCCAATATCATTTTCTCCCAGCACTAGGAAAATCACAGGAAGCAACGGACTCAAATTTGGCATCCTCTAAAAAATGAATAACATGGGCTCCAGAACGGCCCTCAAATCTTATACTCCAATCTAATGGCAAACCAGGATTTCGTCCCAAACGGGCGACAATACTATGGCCACACACCAATAGACACATGCTGACTTGACAAGATCGTTACAGCTACTGACTTGACTTGACTTTTTAATTATACTGGCTTTCGCACATACTGTGCATGTGCCAGTGGTTAGTGTATGCATGGCATACTGTTAAATTACAAGGGGGCAGGAAAAAGTGCCTCATCCCCCAGGCTTTAATATTCTCAAAGAGGATCGCTAAATTGGCCCAAGATGTTTCGCTTTAACTAGCTGGCGAATTGACTGAGTACTGGTGCAGCCAAATAACGCCAGCTAGGGGCCTTTGGTTGAGAGGGAATGGACCCGACACGCACTCATGCATAATTAGAGTTACAGTCTGCAGTGTAACCACCAGGTGTCAACCAAGCAGTGAGAGACGTCCGTCGCCATTGGTTGGCGACTATGACGTCTCATTCGGGCACCTGGTGTTTGGACGGGTGGAAAGCGTTCCACACTCCGTCCATGTACAAGAGGCCGAGTAAGGAAAGGAGGAAGAGGATCTCGGCAGTCGGAGCGATGAAGCAATGAACGTCGTGTACGCCTCAAAACGCCCGTCCGTACTTATTTCAAATTGAGTCCAGTTATACTAACTGGACAATTCCTAAAGCCAATGATGTGTATGCCACCTGTGTAATTTACCAACTAAAAAAGAGTCTTAAAATTTTCCTATCACCTATCAAGCCAATCAAACTAGTACATAGTGTACATAATAAATAAGTCCCAAACAAGTTTTAATTGCTAAACTGTCTATGCGACATAAAGGGTTTGATCAATATTAGACATATGGCTGAAGTGCAAAATTTTGACGGTAGTGAAAAGGATCGAGTCAGGTGTATGGATTTATCGAATTGGGGTTCCAAGCCAAATTGGAACCCCGAAATAAGAGGCAATTTTGGTAAGTAGCCCTAAAAAGGGCTTTTATCTTCCTCCCAGATTTCTTTAGCCCTTCTCGTCTCTCGATACCGCCGTACCGGGAATGCCTCATATCCGTGTAAGCTGGTAAAATACTCGGCGGCATCAATTAGTGCAGACATCAGATGATTTTGGTAAGCGCCATGATAGTATCTGCGTTCGAGGTGTCTCCCGAATGCCCACTGTTTTGGGGTAGGTTTTCTGGTTCTAAGAGATTTTCAAGCTATGTATGAAACAGCGCTGATAAAATTCCCAGCTTTCGTAATATCAATTGCTGCCTCCTGTAGACCTTAGCGGTGTCTTCGTCGACTTCCTCCTCCGTTTCGCTTTCTATTTCCTCTGCTGTACTGTCCTCTTTAATATCTTTTTCCTGGACAGTAGATGATGTTCTGCTAGGCGGCGATTTGACAACCACACTTGCAAAAGTCTCCTTTGTTTGTTGTTGAATAGGAGTGAAGTATGGGGGTGTGGGAGGTGGTGTAGAATGTCTAACCTCAGTTATCTTCACTTGTGGAGGCTGAGTGGGTGGGGGTGAGTCCGGTTCATTGGGTTCTGTACGGTCAAGTTGTGACTGCCTGCGGTGACCATTCTTGTAGGTTGGTCTTCGCTGTTTTTTTTTCTGCGACCATCGTTGGATCCCTAGCGCCCAATTCTATTGTCTTCAGTTTCTGTAGTTTCCTTTTCCCAGATGAGCAGAAGTGTCGTGCGCTTCTCTTGCGCACGCAAGCTCCAACCTGAGGCTATACTGAGTCCCAAACTCTGTGCTATAGCTGGTATAAGTTCCATCGTTAGCCCTTAGTAGGTACGTGTTGCTCCTTCTGTGTTCGCTGCCGACTGTTACAGCAACTTACTTACTTAATTTGGATTAAAGTCGCTTTCGCCAACTTGGGCATGTGCGACCGATTAATGCCCCCATTGGAGGCTGATGGATTTTTGCGAGGGGGACGGAATAGTGCCGCGTCCCCCTCGCTTTAATGCACACATAGTGCGCTGATAAATTTTTTTCGTATTCGGAACATTGAGTTCCACGGGACAAGTGGTGAGTGGGAATTGACCCTCACGCACTCACATGGTTAGGTAAAAAAAATGCCCGGTCGAGGCAAGGCAGGAAAAGTGGTCGTGAGGAAGGCGCTGTACATCCGGGTTCTTTTTGAATCCCTATTTTCCAAAAAATAAATGTTGGCGTCTAGACGTAATTATAATTTGACAATATTATTTGTGCTGCTTATAGAGGTGGTAATGATACAGTGGGCCAACCAATGCTATATTTTAATTTAAATTTATTTTAATTATTTACTATTTAGTTGGTGACTGATGGCTGGGTTTTGCCACCTTATATACATCTAGATTTGGGTTCTATATCCTAAATTAATTTAAGGCGCCACCCTGTGTGGTTGGACCTGATGGCTTTGGAGTTGAGCCACCTTATAAAGATAATTTGAGGTCTTATGCTATGTCTATATTATGTAGATTCAAGATTTTTAATGCGCCGCATTGTGCAGCTGGTCCTCATGGCTGGATTTTGTGCCACCTTATAATGACTAAGTTTAATGGGACAGTTTATTTGTTTGTATTTTAATGATCCACTGTATCACAAGATGTAGAAGAGACAAAGGAGGAGTTGTTAGTAATTTTATTCTGGAAAAATTGTGGTAGATGGCTGTCGTCTTGGATACCTGTAGTCATATTGCATTGCTCGACGAATCACAATCCCAATGCCGTATATGGCAGCTGAATTGTAAGGCATAGAAGGGTAAGTTGGTAAACAAGGAACCTGGATACATTCAGTCGCATTGCATTGCCCGACGCACCAAACCTCTCAACTCGAAATCGTTCCATGAGATCCGAGTTGAGGCAAGGGCTCCAGCCCGCGCATATGCTGGTACATACCCCTAATTGGGCCGCAAACCGAACCCCCCACCCCACCCCATCTCGCACCCCCTGGTTCGATCATTTGGTGTGACTAACGTCAGGCAACTGTTTCTGCTACTGTTTCTTGTGATTTACGGTGACGAGTTGGAGTATGAATTAAATTTTCCCAATTTTATCAATCTCTCTAAGGAAGAGTAAAATTGACTCGTTGGTTATGTTCGGGTTAGGGTTACTGTGGTATAATAGGTCTGGATGGGAACATGGCGAACCAGTTGCTTTAAGGGAGGTGAATAGTTTTTCCCTTTGTTTTTGGTATTTGTGGCAGGTGTTAAACACGTGGTGTAGATCCTAAGTACTGGGGCAATAGGGCAATTAGAATTTCGTTCTGTATTGGATTTTATGTATCTCCCCATACTGCCTGCTAGCAGTGTTTTGCCAGTTTTAATTCTGTTTATGATTCGTTGGTTATGTTTATTAAGAGTTGGTGGGGCTTTGATCGCACGGTGCACTGTTTTTTGTATGGTATACAGTTTGCGGCCCTTGGTACATAAATCCCATTCTGTCTGCCATTTTGCAACGATTTTGTTTAGATATCATGTTGTATAACTCTGGGATGCTGTAGTCGATGCGAGTGTAGTTTGCGCTATTAAGTTGCATTGCAGCTGCTAAGTCAGCTTTGTCATTTCCCGGTATATTAATATGGGATGGCACCCACACGAATTCTATAATTTGGTCTTGATTTAGCATATTTTTTAGAAGCAATCTTGTTTCTTTTAAGAAATTTTCCCTTCCAGTTGTATTTCCGGATCTTATCTCTAGCGGGCGGTCACGTTTAGAGCCAAAGGTTTTCGCTAGGTGATTAATGGTGAGTTTTTGGCATGTCCAAGGGGTAGAGTCTGGATACTTGGTGGTTTCCGTTTGGAGCTCTTGTATATTTAGTTCTTTACTTAATTGATGTATTTTCTTTGCCAATGGTGGGTTCGGAATGAGCTTCTTACTGAATGGGACATTGCATCTATTGATGATGTCTCTCGTAGGGTGTGAGGGGTCATGTACTGAGACTCTCACTGCATATCTTAATGTCAACTCTTCTCTTCTCAATGCGAGTGGTGTCTCACCTGTGAGGAGTTGCATTTCTACTTTAGATGTGTTTGGTAGGGAGCTTGTACATATTCCTAACGCCTTGGTTTGGATTATGTCCAATTGTTTAAGGAAGGTTTGTTTTCCTGAGGCGTAAATCTGGCACCCGTAGTCTAGTTTTGACCTAGTTAAGGCCCTGTAGAGCATCAAAAGTGTGTCCTGGTCAAATCCCCATTTCACACCTTTAATGTTTTTTAAGGAGATTAAGGTCACCGCTACAGTTCCGGACTAGTTCTGTAATGTGATATTTCCATGTAAGATGTTGATCAAAGTGCATGCCCAAAAATTTTGCTACTTTCTCAGATTTGATAATTTCGCCTTGTATGTGTCTGTGTGTGTGTGTGGGAGGGGGTATCATGTACCTAGGTTTAGGGGAGAATAAAACTCCTGTTGTTTTCCTTTTTGATAGTTTAAATCCCCATCTATCTGCCCATTTGCCAATTTTTGTTAAATTGGTTTATAGATCAACGATGAATTGTTCGCTGGTTGGATTACCTGTTTTCCATATGCCGCTGTCGTCAGCAAACTGCGATTAGTCGATTTTGTTAAGGTCGACAGCATGTTCTAGGTCGTTGATCATAATGTTGAAAAGGGTTGGGCTTAGGACACTTCCTTGCGGGGTACCGTTCTCGAGTTCATAAATTTCGGAATACTGATCCCCTATTCTGGTTTTAATCTGTCTTCCTTTTAGAAAATTATGGATCCATTTATGCATACGGCCATTTATCCCGTAATGATTTAATTTGGCGATAAGTCCGTCAGTCCAAACTAGGTCAAAGGCTTTCTCTAGGTCAAGAAAAATCGCTATGAGATGCCGATCGCATTTTCGTTTAGCATTAAATGCTAGTTTAATGCGAGATTCAAGCCTCACTAGTTGGTCTAAGGTGGATCTTTTGTTACGGAAGCCGCTTTGGTTTTGGGAGATCAGGTTGTTGCTTTCCAGATGAATGTTTCAATCTGTTGTTGAGCATAGTCTCCATCACCTTGCTTATAGTGTCAGTGAGTGAGGTTGGTCTGTATGATGATATTTCTGTGGGGTCCTTTCCGGCTTTTGGAATTGGGATGACTATTGCTTGTTTCCATTTAGTAGGGATCTGTCCTCTTTTCCATGACTGATTTATTAGATTTAATAAGCTGCTTTCAATATTTGGAGGGATGTTTTTGTATATTTCGTATCCTAGATTATCCTCTCCTGGTGAGGTTGATTTTTTTTATCCCTAATAGCTATTTTCCATTCATCAATAGAAAAATCAGCATTGAGCGGGCTGTATTTGGTATCCAGGTCTGTGTAGAAATGGGGGGTGTTTTTGTTCTACCATTTTCCTATGTGCTTGGAATTGAGCTGAATGATTATTATTACTGCTCATGCCTGCAAAATAGTTTACCAGATGGTTTGCTTTTTCTTTATTAGTTGTCATTCCTTGGATATTGGGCATGTTGTA
>JAECUM010012271.1:0-61815 GCA_016617855.1 Megalonaias nervosa
AACACCAAGTTTCATCATATAGTCATGGGAGACGCATTTTCTGATAAAACGTACCGTCACAACATTTTTATAAAATTTGAAACGACTGCAAACAAAGCACCAGAAATGACAAGACGTACAAGGATATAAATGTGAAAATATAACGAAAGCAATAATAATACATTTAGTTGTCTGAAAAAAATATTTCCACGATATATACGTGCCTGATCGAATGTGTATCACGAAACCAACGGCAAAAATGTAGAATCCTTGTTTCATTGTCATGACTGAATGGCGAGTATTGGAACACTAATGGGCTTATACGCTAATAGTAACTTGTATATAATGATTTTACTGAATAAAATTCTAACGAACCTATTTGTCAAACGTTATGTCAAACAGACAAGGGCAAAGTTGTATACATATCAGAATTCTTGGTTCTTATGTGGTTAATAACAACATATTCTATAAAAAGGAGAGCCTAATACAGGCATCGTCAATTTGCTCCAGGGCGTGGGCCAGAGTTTTAAAGCCACACCCTATGAGGTAAATTACTGGATAAAACTAGATCACGGGCTGTAATTGACTCCTCCCTGTCATTAAAGAAAATTTGCCCAGCAAGAAATTACGTCAACCCTGGTATAAATTTCTTTAATATGATAAAAACCTATCGTAATCAAAATTCAAATATATATATATATATCTGTGTGTTTGTGTATAAAATCCGAAAAGCTTAGTCTTTTCTTCACCTACGAGAATTTGCTCGTCGAAGGGGTCCATTGCGTAATTTGTTTTCAAACACAACTCAGTATGCTTCGTGTTAAAAACAAACCAAAATTATGTGTATGACACTATTAGTATTATCTCAAAACGTGCGCAGCTGCTTTTGAATTAGCTTTTGATTTAACTTTAACCGATTTATTTGTATATGAAAGGACAAGATATAATTTTCCTTGCATTTCAGAAAATATAAATTTGACAAAATAATGCACATCATCAATATCGATATAATAATTAGTTAATTAAGACCAATGAAACCTTATACCAAGATGACTAACCGTGTAGTAATACGTCCAAATGATTACCGGCATTTACTAAATATTTTAAAACGTTCATTTTGATGCATGTATATTTGGACCGTACCCCAAGTAAAGCTACAGACAGGCTCTTTGAAAGCACTTAACAAGCTCAGTTGTTCCTGGCTTGTGCTATTAGATATTCATTTGGGTGACATTAAAAGCAACTGGCTCTCAGTGTGTAAGGTTTTAATTATATTATTTCAGTGATATATATTTTATATATGATTGTCTAGAAACTGTATGGGGTGTGTAATGAAAGATTAATGCTATTAATTCACACTCTGTGATGGTTTTCCAATTTTCTTCACAATTTCAGCTTTAAAAAAAAACACTACAGAAATTTTGCTTTATACTTAGGAATAAAATAGATATATAGAATGCTGTAAAGGATAGTGATATCTATATATAGATGGATGTAATTAATTGGAATGAATATATATCATAATGCAAAGATAAAATACAGAAATACATACAAGTATAAATACTGATAACAAAATCTGTCCGTAAATCTACTTATTTGGGTGACTCTGAGTGAGATGATGGGATGGGGGAGGTGGGACTGTTTCTTAAAATAAGGTTAACTTGTATCATTAAACTTTTCACAACAATCTAGTAATCTAGTTTGTAAAAGTCTCAGACCTGTGGATGATTCAGTTGTGTTAAAAAAAATTCTCTTTTGAGTGAACATATGGAGAACTGTGGGAATGGGTGGCTTGTTGGCACAAAATGTACCCGCTAGGACTCTGAATGATGACCGATATACTCAAACCAAGCCAGCACAAAATGTAGAGTTGCGGTACATACGGCATTTGGAGTGTGCAATTTAAGATTTAAGTCAAGATTAATCTGTTCCCCTATCTTTTAAAATACTGCCATAATATATCTAAAATAACACTCCTCTTGCAAAAAGAAAACACCATAATCCATTTCAATAATTATATCTTTATGGATAATGTCCACCACTTCTACATTTAAAAATAATAATAAAAACAGCTCAATCAAAACCATAATTGGTAGATTAAAACATATAAAAGTGTGCATGCTAATTTGGTTGAAATTAAACACTACTTAGTAAATTCATTACCACAATTGCTATGTTTTAGCCTAGTCAATGAAAGAGGAAACAATGACAGAACTATTAGGACAGTTTTGACGCATCAAACGTGTAAGCATTTTAAGGCTAGCTTTAAACGTGTAAGCATTGTAAAGCATAAAACATACTAGCATTGTAAGCATCAAATGTGTAAGAATCTTTAAAGCATAAAACGTATCAGCATCAGAAGCATCAACTTTGGAAACATTGAAAAGCATACAACGTGTGAGTATTGTAAACCATCAAACGTTTAAGCATTGTAACGCATGAAACGTGTAAGCATTGTAATACCTCAAACGTGTAAGCATTGTAAAGCATCAAACGTGTAAGTATTGTAAAGAAAACACGTGTAAGAATTGTAAAACATAAAACGTGTAAGCGTTGTAAAGCATCAAAGGTGTAAGTATTTTAAAGCGTCAAACGTGTAAGCATTGTAAAGAATAACATGTGCAAGCATTGTCAATCATCGAACAGGTAAGCATTGTAAATTATCAAAAGGGCAAATCATTGCAAAGCATCAAACGTGATAATTTCTTGCCAATCGTAAGATTGTAACACGCCGTTACAAATAATTTTAACTCAACCTCCTCTAGCAATAATGCTTTTGCTATAGTTTCTGAGATAAAATTGTTACATGCTAACATTATGAGCATAGGAGGCAGCAACACTATTGGAGAAGAAATAAGATTAACATTATTTTAATGTGATAGAACACAAATTTTTGAATAAATGTGACATAAACAATTTTCAAAATCATTGTATAGAATATGTATTTCTATTTGAAACCATCATAAAGACATAAATATGACAGTTACATTATTTGACATTAGTCCATGACTTGGTGCATTTACAATTGAAATAATCTGAAGCAACTTTTTTTCAAGAGACATCGATAACATTCTGATTGAAGAATTTCGTCCGTCTTGCTGTTAATCACTACGTGGGAAGGAACAGGCACGTAGTGGAAACAGATCCTGTTCACATCCTACAAAGAACTGAATTTCGTATATTTTTATTTTTCCTAAAGTTAAGTGCCCTTTATCACCTAGACATAGGAATATATTTATCTTACGAATCATAAGCAGAATCTAAATGGCAACCAGCTAACTTTCTCGTACGACATCCATTACTGCTATATGTAGTACGCTTTAGCAAGACAACAAATTTTGTCTTAAAATAATAAAGAACATGTACTTGGTATAAGTGAATTACTTCCGCAGGTGCCCAATTTGTGTCGGATTTTACGAATACGTTCCATAAATGTTTACTCTCCGTAATCTGCAGACTGCGTTACGACTTCCATTCAGAGTAAGGTACTCAGTGTTAGTGAAACGATCCCTCGATCATTTATAAATGAAAGTTTATATCTTCTACAGTCATGAATATCCGGATTAATGCATACTGGTCTACTTTCCAGTCTTTGTTTGCCACGATTAATATTACCTTCTCGAATACACCACGTTTGCCCCTTAGGTAATACTTTTCAACTGTACACATATTAGTAAAAAGATTAAAGAGAGATATGCAAGTCAAATGTTTATACAGGTGGCAAGGATTGCATATGTTTAAGAGTATCACTTAAATATTGTATAACATCGAGAATACCATAGACTTCATAATAACAGATATTCTGCATCATCTTCCATGGACATTACAAACAAACGTACGATCATCTGTGCTAAATATTTAAGTACCACGTGTGCTTAGTTTCCTGCCGACAGCCCAGTATCAATTTTTTAGCAATTACTTGGTTAATCTCCCCCCCCAACGGGAAAAAAGAGAAAAAAGATGCGACGAGCGAGCTTAAAAAAGGATTTAACATGAAAATACAAAAAAAAGTAAATACAAAAAATATAGGAAATTGGGATATACGCAAGGTGTATAGAGTAAAGCAGTAGTGAGTTTCAAGTAATATTGTGCCAATAATGATTTGCCTTTCTTTTTCGTGTCAGTTACAGTTTTCATTAGTCGTTCTAACTCAGAATATAATAGTTCCATGTTTTTCTCAGAGATGGGTTAACATTATATCTATGCATACATATATATATATATATATATATATATATATATATATATATATATATATATATATATATATATGTCCCCTGATAGTTGTCCCCCGATAGTCAAATCCATTTTGTTGATGCTCATTACCGATCTTTAGGGTACAATGTATATATTATGCATATATGTACAATCGATATCATTGGGAGCCGTACCATATACATATCCACCTATCTGGGTACATTCACAAAGATATAAAAGGTATTTGCTTGAAACGAGTGAATAACGGATATATTTCATAGACTGGGTGAACAACTCAGTATTTTCATGAGCAAATGTTCTTTTTATTTTATGTTCAAGCGTACTGTCCACCAACTTGTATAACAGACTGAAGTAGCAGATTTCTTACTGCATCCCGCGCTATAATGTCAGCGGTTTACTGTTTTTGTTCCGCGTTGTTTTGTGTATATTTGCACATAAAAGATCAGTAGTTACAAAATGCAGGTTCCCCATTCAAGGTAAAACAGCAAATTAAAACAAAATGAAGGAAAAAAAATATTTATCATTGGTTGGATTTGAACCCCAGTAGTTCAGTTTCCAGGCAGCCATCATTACCTTTACGTTACGCAAGCATCGCGAAACACTCATATTTCTTATATATATTATCTATCGACGGCCAGTGAAAAGATATGTTTATTTTCACTCTATGACAGCTATTTCACTCGGAAAATTCAGTAATTCACTGCATAGCGTAAACTAAATATATACATTAATTAAGTATGTATATAAACTGACAAATATCTTACTCTCCCTTAGAAAGTCCCTTGTTCATTTGTGATAAACAAATATGCTATCCTTTCTGAAGACTCTATATACATGGGCCGCTATGGCCGCTATCGCTTAACCGGCTTGAGGCAGCTGTCCGGATTTTTGTGCCGTTTTCATGATCTGTGTGCTTGTTGTCTGTCTTCGTCTGCGTTATTGTGTTCATCATGCACTGGCTGTTCTTTTCGAATGTGTTTCTTCATCTTCTTGTATTGGAAACGAGAAAAAATAGACTTTTTCTCAGCTGTCTTGCTCCACTGTTGCGGCTTCCTTTGTTATCGAACAAGCCGGCATCACGTGATACTCGCCAGTCCACCCGTTTATGCTATGATGGACCCTCATTAATTGCGTTAAATGGCCACTCCTTGGCTCTCCACACTCCATTGTGCACTAGACTAAACGACCTGGGACTACATTCATCATTCCATAACTGTAAACGGAAGCGAAAAAAGAAGCGTTGTTTCAAAGCTGGCCGGCGTAGAACAGGAAGAAGAATTCCAGTTATCTCCCTTTCGCCCTTTCCGGCGCAGAAATTTAAAAATTCGGCTGTTAATTTAGACAACCTAATCCAAATTCCAATTAAATCGTCAACCTTTGTGTCAGCTATCGAAGAGATACCACTGCGCATCGCATTATTCAATGCCCAATCAGTAGGACCATCGGAAAAGCGCACAGAAATAGTTAATTTTATCAACGACCAGAATATCGACGTCTTTTCCCTGACAGAAACATGGCTAAAAACATCAGGCGATGAACCCAAGTGCGTGGATCTAACACCCACCGGTTACTCCATCAAGTCGTTCCCCCGCCACTCTCGCGGAGGTGGAATTGCTGTCATCGCAAAGACCTCCTTGATCAACCGTCTTAACTACACAACAACTTTCAATTTCGACCACACATCGTTTGAACTAGTCCAAACTACACTCGCACTGGAACAAAGGTCAGTCCACTTTTTCTGCCTCTACCGCCCTCCTCCTAGTAGAAAAAACAAGCTAACAGAATCTCTCTTTTTGGAGCAGTTTCCGAATCTCCTGGAGTATGGAAATTCGATAGGTGGCAACCTGATTATTCTTGGAGATTTTGACTTTCACTTTGACTGTCCTGGAAACCCATGCATATCGAAACTCCTAGATTCCATTCACGTTTTCAACCTCAAACAGTCAGTTAGCCAACCCACCCATAAACATGGTCACATATTAGACTGGATTCTTTACAGACCTGATGATAATATTCTTCAGTCCTCCCTGGTGTCCCACGAACTTTCATCAGATCACCTCTGCATTATATGCCATCTTGACGTATCAGTCCCTAACCCTCCACCTTTATTCGCTACTAAGAGAAACCTCCGTATGATAAACAGAACCAAACTAATGCATGACATCCAAGCAAACCTAACAACTAGCTTACCCACTACAGCAGAACAACTTGATAACTGCCTGCGTTCATTGCTCGACAAACATGCCCCAGCAACCAAGTGCAGAGTAGCAATTCAGAAGTGTGCTCCGTGGTATAGCAGTGTTAGGGACCAGCTTCGCACTGCTAAAAGAGACCGCCGTAAAGCTGAGAGGCTTTGGCTTTCCACCAGACTCACTATTCATAAGCAGATCTATGATGCCGCTAAGAAGAATGTCACAAACATAGTCCATGCAGCTAAATCAGCCCACTACAGTACTAAAATCATGGAAAGTTCCAGCTGCAAAGAGCTATTTGAGATTACTAACAAGCTGATGTCAAGGAACAAATGTACACCACTTCCAGCTACCTTCTCTCTAGTCGACCTTCCGGACCTGTTTGCAAATTTCTTCGTGACAAAGTACAAACCATCAGAGATAAACTTGACAACACAATTTCAGTTGACTCGTCGTCACCATACAGTTGCGATACAGAATTTCAGCGGCAACCGTTAGCAGCATTTGAAGCTGTCTCTATGGATTTAGTACGTACAATCGTGATGAAGAGTGCACCAAAGTCATGTGAACTTGATCCGATTCCGACGTCACTGCTGCTAGAGTGCTTGGATCCAATATTGCCTTCACTAACTGATGTTATTAATACCTCTCTCTCATCTGGGGAATTCCCATCATTTTACAAAACTGCCATTGTAAAGCCTCTGCTGAAGAAACCAACACTCGACCATAATGATTTAAAGAACTACCGCCCAGTTTCTAATCTGCCATTCATGTCAAAAATCTTAGAAAAAGTTGTTCTATCCCAACTTGTATCTCATCTGAATTCAAACAGTCTTTTTAGCAATGTACAGTCTGCATATCGCCCTTGCCACAGTACTGAAACTACTCTTCTGAAAGTAGTCAATGACCTTCTCTCTGCTTTGGATGGCGGAAAGATTACAGTCCTCACTCTCCTTGACTTGTCTGCAGCATTTGACACTATAGACCATGATATATTACTTCACCGTCTCCAGCATGTATTTGGCATTCATGATACGGCCTTACTATGGTTCAAGTCCTACTTGGTCAACAGGACACAAATTGTGTCCGCAAATGGAAAACACTCCAGCCCAGTTGAACTATGCTGTGGTGTTCCACAGGGGTCTGTTCTTGGACCTGTTCTCTTCATTCTATACACTCAGCCACTCTCAAGTGTCATAGATCATCATCCAGTGTCTCACCAATTGTATGCTGATGACACCCAAATATACAAATCTAGCCATCCAGCTGAAGTTGAAGCTACCATCCAAGGCGTAGAGAGGTGCATTTCCGATGTGAAATCATGGATGACATGTAACAAGCTGCAGATGAATGATGATAAAAACTGAAGCCATTCTGATTACAACACAAAGACTTTCTCATTCACATCCTTTACCTCAGACTATAAATATCAGCAACACCAACATTAAATTCACACAGTCAGTACGAAACCTCGGTGTCACTCTCGACAGTACTCTCTCGTTGCACCAACATGTCATGAACATATGCAAGGCTGCATATCTTGAGCTGAGACGAATCAGCTCCATTCGCAAGTATCTTTCAGTTGATGCCACTAAAACACTTGTGTGTTCCTTAGTACTTTCAAGACTGGACTATTGTAACTCAATTCTGTCTGGTTCGTCTCAATATCTACTTCAGAAACTTCAAAAAGTTCAAAATACAGCTTCTTGGATCATCCTTAGAGTACCACGATCAGAGCACGCCTCTCCCCTGCTCTGTACCCTACACTGGCTATCCATACGATCCAGAATTAAACACAAAATTTGTTCTCTGTGCTACGTTTCACTGACGGGCTCCAGTCCAACATACCTATCTGACCTCACCCATGTGTACACACCTGCAAGATGCTTACGCTCCTCTTCTGACACTCGTATTCTCATCATTCCCACTATGAAGATGAAATCATATGGACAACGCTCTTTTGCATACCAGGGCCCAGCAACGTGGAACGAATTGCCCACTGCACTTAGACACAAAGACACAGTGATCTCATTCAAGAGCGCTCTTAAAACTCACCTATTTCAACTGCAAGAACAGACTTAAAGACCTAATAATGTATCCTTGCCTTAAATATTTACAGCATATTTTCTGTTTCTACTTTCGTGGTGTTTGTTTTTAATTTTGTAATCATATCATTATATATGTTTTTTAAGTGTTGTCAAATGTTGTAAAGCGCTTAGAGCTTCTAAAGATTAGGCGCTATACAAAGTCCTCATTATTATTATTATTATTATGGATTCGAATATAAAACAATCGTGGCGTGGCTCCTAAAATTTTTTAATTTAACCAATTTCTTACACTTTTGTGCCAAAATAAACATCGGAAATACGAGTTTCTGAACCAATGGCTGGGCCTTTTGAGAACTCTGATCTTTGTTTATTGTTGACAAATGACAGCTCATAAGTGTTAATCTTATTATTACTGATCCATGAGCAATGAAGCCATCAAGTCTACTTTGTGTTTGTCTTCAATGCATTCCGTATACAGTCGTTGCTCAAACAATATCCGACATATGTTCTCTAAACTGACTACACAACTAAGCAACAAACAATGCTGCGGTTGATAAAAGATTCTCACCTGAATATATAGATCAATTAATTTAAGTACATTGCTCATCATCAAAGTCAATTGCCGAGCTAAACTTGTTCAAATTATGGGGCAAAGATTTATAAAACATCAAAGAAACAAAAGCCACCAACATGTGCGCATGGCTTGGCGGTGTTGTTTTATGCAATCAGTAGACCAGTCAATAATGTTGTCCACTTCCCACAAATATACCCCCATTGTTGACTGACAATTATTCTTGCTGTAGTCTTTTAAACTAATAGGTGTAAAAGTTTTAGTTAGTGGACATTTTGAATGGAAAACGGGAAATGGAAACGTAAAGTTTTTCCTCTTAAAGAAAAGATGCAGTCACGCGACCGTGTTAATGAATGGCTCAATTTCGATAATGACTGCCCAGTTGCAGATCACGTTTCGGATGCAGAAATTGTTCAAAATATTATGTTCAATAACACCAATGGTGATGATGACAATGGTGATGCTTCTGATAACAATGAGGACACCACACCTGAGGATAATCCACCGTCAGCAACAGAAGCAGTCAAAAATTTAGAGTGTGCTTTGAGATGGATGGAGACGCAAGATATTGACTATGTTCGAATTCTTCAATTAAGAAATATGATTGACTTTGCGAAGAGCAAACGTGACAGTAGCTGAAAATCACTGAGTTTTTCAAACAATAATAAAGAATTACAATTCATGGATGAGAAAATTTCGCAGTATGAAATTTATACAGACACCGTTTTTTAACCTTCGAACGTACTGTTCCATCATTCGGTACGTAATATTTCCTATTTATTTTTCCATTGAATTCAGTCACATAATTATCTGTGACAAAATTATTGAATATTTTAAATCTGTGTGCGGATATTTTCGATGGAAATACTTGTATTGTGGATTCAATGTATGTGATTCGATTCACGGGTGAGTACATGGTATTGATACTCTATTTATGCTATAGATTAGATATGTATAAACTATACACGTGTATGTACCAATGCGTGGTTCTACGAATAAAGAAATATATTATATATGCAATCTCTGTTATCACTGCAGGTGTTTTCTCATTTAATATACATTGATTTAAAATGGTAATTATGCCAATGAAGCACACGTTTCTGCACACATTTTCATTACCACCTCCACCCACCCCGCTAACCCTGCAGATTTGTTGGTACTGTACATAGTTGCTTATAACACAGTTCGGTTCATAACACGGTCAGGTTCTATGGCTCCCAACTACCATGTTATAGCGGGGTCCCACTGTACCTTTCAGGAATAAATTTTTAGATGCACTGTTCAGAATACATTTGTTCTGTGGTGTCCTGAGGGGCCGTGTGGTCACAGATACTCACTTTTACAACAACTCACACATCTCACCACTGCCAGCCTAGGCTCTACCAATTGAATATGTGAGAAAGCTTGGAAGCAGCTTCCCATGGGTCACTGGTTCTTCCCAAGGTTTGACTTAAGTTCTTCCTGAGACACCAAGACTCCCTCAAAGGGACTGATGCTCTATTGGGTGAAAACATGTCCCAGGAATTCAACACAAGATTATTTTCCTTTTATCTATCCAGTTTTGAAATTATCTGATTTCTTCAGCAAAAACAGGATTTAGCTGCTGTGGTACAAATATAGGATGTCAACTTGACACCATTTTCATTTAGATCAATGCAGTCGTCATTAGAATTTTTGAGGGATTAGCGACAACTAGATTTTTAAAACAATCATCATTGCAGCCATACTGGATTTATGACTGGCACCATTTTTCATTTAAGACCAATTTTATATCACAAGTCTACTGGTTGTTGTTGTTCTGGGTTTAATGCCATTTCTAAATGCAAGATAGGCTATAGTCATGGTGGCCAGTATAACTGGTGGAGGAAGAACCAGGAAAAACCCAGTAAGACCCACCGACCCAAGGGAAGCTACTGGAATGTTTTCTCACATACCTGCACTGGCCAAACCAGAGACTCAAAAAAATATGGAGGTGAGATGGCAAGAATCAATAAAAGTGAGCACTTCAGACCACTCAACCACCTGGGGCCCCCAAGCAAAACCCTATGTTGATTTAGCCATCCATTTGGACAGAAGTAGCAGTAATACTTTTTCAAGATTTTCAAGAAGACTGCTATGGTGGCCATACTGGATGTCAGAACAACTAGACAAAGTCTTCTGGTGAAAAGCCCACATCAATATGACTTTCTTGTCAAGTGGAGTTGTGACAAAAAAATTTTAAGATGGCTGCCATGATAACCATATAGGATGTCAGATCGACAGAATTTTTATTTAGGACCAGCTGGGCATAATAAAGACCTTTAGTGTAAACCCAGTATTAATCTGACCATCAATGCAGATGGAGTTGCAATAACATGATCTTCAAGATGGCTGCCAAAGCAGCCATATTCAACATCAGATTGGCACCATTTTCATGTAGGATCAAGAAGCCTTTTATAAATATCCATTCCAGAGGAGTAGCAATAAAATAAGACTTTCAAGATGACTGCCATGGCCAACATATTGGGCAGATCAGAACTATTTTAACTTAGAACTGACTAGGCATCATAAGAAATCTTTTATGAAGACCCCATACTGATATGACCATCAATTCTAGATAAGTAGCAATAACTAGATTTTCAAAATGGTCACTATATATGAGCATCATTTTCATTCAATACCAAGCAGACAACAGGATGCATGTGCATCTCAAGTTGCAAGGGAATCCCATAGGTGTCAACTAGTACGGTTTACCCGTAATTTGTACGGTTTTTCCATTTTGGTCAGTGTATGGCCATACAACCATTTTGTACGTTTTTTTCATAAATAATATATTTTATTTTTTTTTAATTATTTATTTTTTTTTTTGTTTTGTATGAATCCAGGACTCTGGACATAATTTTTTAGAATGAGAATTCAACAAGATCAGGGTGGCCTGAAACAACCAATCAAATCATACTCAAAACTGCGCTTTTCCTTTGCCTGATAATGAAACAAGTTTAATTTCATGGTAACCATTCAACTTCTGTGTGTAAAGATCTTATCGTTTATTGCTCTGAAATTTGACACTCACTCAGATTTCTAATACTGACCAACTACCTGTGTAATAAGTATGTTTTCTTATTTTATACATTATTCTTTTATTATTTATACTTATTATTATCAAATGCATACAGCTGACATCAATTTTCATACTTTACACAGTGTGGCAGTCATGGTGGTGTAACTGTAATTCGTCCGACTTTTCTGTGTGGTGATAAAATCGATTTATTAAAAATTTTAACAATATATTAATTAAAAATAAATAGTCTGCTGAATTTAGAACCGGGATTTTATCGTGTTGTCATATTTTTGAATTAAATTTAAGTCATGCAAACAGGAAGATGCATTGCCAGTATGACGTAAGTAGTAAAGATACTGAGTGACGTCATTCTCATGGCTCGAAAATATGTAACACTGCTAATTTATATCC
Source organism: Megalonaias nervosa (assembly GCA_016617855.1). Taxonomy (NCBI): domain Eukaryota; kingdom Metazoa; phylum Mollusca; class Bivalvia; order Unionida; family Unionidae; genus Megalonaias; species Megalonaias nervosa. The sequence goes on from JAECUM010012271.1 coordinate 12,460, forward strand.
AGTTTTGACCAAAATCAGCACACCATATAGCAAATTCATAACTTTTCAAACACCAGATACGCAATTAATAGAAACGATCAACAGCTTACGAGGTACAAACTTCTGGACTGCTATTTTGTCGATTTTTTTTTAATTTTTAGATTTCAATTTTTGGATAGCTCCTGGCGTAATATCTTGGTGTTTATGGGGAAAAAATATAAATTCTTAACACATTTGTAATCGGGAGATCTTCCTCTATCACATATCAAATCTAAATTTTCAAATTTTTTTTTTTTTATTTCTTTCATCTAGTTGAAATATTCCATCCATCAAAGGGCTGAGCCTAACTTTAAGAAACGCAAGCTTGAAGACACTGACTGAGGTCGTGGCAGGTTTCAGGCTGATTGGATTAAAGTCTTCCCTGGCAGTGTAGATGTGTCAAAGTTAGGATCTTCCCATGCTTTTTGTAAAATATGCAGTAAAGACATTAAATTGGTGGCATCAGGCATATATGATCTGAAGAAACACTGCAGTTGTGAGAGATCTTTTACAATGATGAAGAAAATACATACAGAATGTAGGAAGCCTGAATTCAGACACAGTAACATCATTTTTAAAATGTAAAATAAACAATGACATCTGCTGCAGAGACTTTAAAACCCCAGAATATATTTTTAAAAGTGCAGAAGGTGCATGTGTTGCATATAATACAACACACAAGTAAAAAGAATGAAATAAAGTTTCAGAAATGTAAATAATTATGTAAATATATGTAAAAATACTTTGTGTATAGCATTTGTTGTTTTAAAACTGTTGATCTTATATAATGAATGAATACATTTTTTCATGTAAGGTTTTTTTGGTCTTTGTATGTTTTTTATTGGTCTGGCGTACAGGTTTTCACCTCAAGAGGTTGACACCTATGGAATCCTCCAAGTAGTTTAGGAAGAATAGCAACAACAAACTTGTGCTAATGGACAGATGAACAATGGATAACAGACCATCCCACGGTCTGTGAGCTAAAAATACTGGCTGCCTTGTAGAAGCCTATCATGTGCTGAAAAATGGCAATAAATCCCACAAAACCAAACCGATCATTTGTGTTGTTGTCCCAGAAAAAACAAACCAATGGTTCAAGCTTCTGTGGACAGACAAAATATTCCACATTAATATCACACACTCAAAGTGACTGTTCTTTCCTTTCTTAACAACAAAGAAATGGTGATTTTCTGATCATAAATGCTTTCCTGAAATATTTAAAACCAAACAGAAAAGAGTTAATCTTTTTAATCTCTGATCAAGACTGTCCTTGGCACAATCTGACATGTTTTCGGGCTATAGTCTGAAGGTAACAGAATTCTGTTCCTTTCTTTTGTCCAACTCAAAAAATGGAAGGTCTGGCCAGAAACAACTGCTGAACACCTTGCAGTCAACATAATAATGTTACAAAGTCAAAAGTAAATGTACTAATAAATCAACCTCTAAAATATAAACATTATTGTAGCAGTATTATTTTGGTGCATTTTATCAGTACATTCTGAAAGCTATCACCTATCGCCAGAGCACATATAATCACAACCTACCTGTAAGTACAGCCAACTAAATCCGAGTAATTTACGTTGATATTTACCCCATGTCAATGAATGTATTTTTTTTAAAAAAATATATACTCAACATTTACTGAAAAACGATCGAAAGATGTTGAAATTATGACAATTTGAATCTGTAAATGATATGCAGTGGCAGCTGGCTAGATGACAAACAGCAGGTCCAAATGTTGAACAAGCTTCTGAGTGCGTCTGTAAACCACACAATGATTGACACATTTGCCTGTGATAGTATTGATATGTATAGGTATCGACACCTTATACTATGACATACATGAGGTCTGTTGCACTATTAGGTGTTTCCTTAGAAGGCCTCAGGGTAGAATAGTTTTTTATCACCAAGTCTTCAAACACAGTTTTATCATCATTATAATTATTTATTATTGAACTCCCTCATTATAGCACCATATATGGAAGCCATGGAGAATGCTGTTTTATAAAGCAAAAATATGCATACAAATTTTGAATGAATAATGAAATGGGATCCACAACTACATGTGAATCCACCTCATAATTGGAAGCAAGACTGTGACCGTTATCTATAACCTCTACATCCCAGAAAATACAGCTTTCTTTCTTAATATAAGTGCCATCCATCCACAAATTTTGGTTAAGGAACTTAATCTAGAATAAAATTTATTTGTTGAAACCAATTATTATTTGAGTCATAATGACCTTGACCTTTGATATTTTGAACCTAAAATCATTAAGTGCAAGCCCAACCACTAATTTTGGTCTCTGTATGAAGCTATTATGCAAATAAACAATCACCTTGATCTTTCACCTTTTGAGCTCAAAGTTAATAGGGCTCTTTCATACCAAACGTGCAAATCATCCAAAATCTTTCTGGAAAATACAAGGTCATGAATCAGAATTTTTGTGCAGAAACCACCTTGTTTTTAGCCACTAACTTTTCTTTTGAACACAAAATTCTTTTTCCTTACCCCAAGGGTAAGTCATCCACAAAGCTTGGTAACTGCTGATGATGGAGAACACCATTATATTACAGAAACTGAACTGGTAACAGATGGACGACAGATGATCAACATAACATAAAATGGCAGGTATACAAAAATAAGTGCAAAACCAGCACACATATTTCTCAGAAAGCTTGGGGGAAAAAAAGAAGTCAGCATACAGTGGCATACTGTGCAAAACCTTTAGCCTTTTTATAAGCAGTCTGTGTGTGTGTGCTGATTTTGAGAAGCTTTTAACAGTGTTGAGTGCAGTATTCTTTGTGGGCTTGCTAATTTGTTAATGTGTCAAACTTTTTGTTCAGCTAGTTTTGTGACTTCTAAGGTTATGCACTTCCCCTTTACAATGCTCCAGGTTCACCTTCAAATAGCTGCAGTGAATTCCTGAGATATCATCACATAAAAAGTTACTGGTATACCAGTCCCCTCAGGGGGTAACAATTACTATACATATCTACCAAGAGGTACCACTTACAATCAGTATCACAGTACATACAAATTTACAGGTATACCAGTCTACACCACCCCTTCCTGGGAAAATATAACTATATACAGTATACTTGTTCTGAGGTACCTAGTAAGAGCTCTATCATTAAAAAAATACATAGAACACTGCTGGAATGATTACCATACATATCCATCTACAGGTCCCTAATAAGACCATTATCATAAAATATAAAAGTTCATTCTAAGATGTGCAACTGCAGAATTTGTGCTGATTTCTAAAAAGTCACGCCAAAAATTAACTGAATATGTAAAAATATACATCACAGAATACGTAAAAATAGACATTATATTTTCAAGTGCCTACTGTAATTTCTTCCTTAAATCACACCTATATTCAGAAAATTTCTTTCTTTTACAAATTGGAGGGATAATTTCCCCGCAATATTTCCGGATTTAGAATAGACCCTAAAATATATGAAGAAAGCTGCCAGTACTAATTCCATGGGGTAACAATTACCATATTTGCACATACAGAGGTACCAAGTAACATCAGTGTCATCACATGGAAAGTATTCAATTCCCCTTACCAGCATGGTGTAGGTTCAAATCCTACCATCTGATTTTTCGAACCCTAGCATCAGAATAACCTGGAATGGCATAGTACAACCTTCAAAGTGTTGATGTGCCATAAAATAACCACAAAGTGCTGATGTGCCATAAAATAACCAAAACTAAACAAAATCCAATACATCCTCCCTGAAGGAAACAATTACGATAAAAACTCATCCTAAAGGACTACAATGCCTGTATGAAAAAGCCTGTATATGTACCACTGCTGCAAAATGATGCACCTGCCTAGTAAGGCTTAGAAAGCACATTCAGTAGTATCAGTACCACCTCAACCCTCGCCTGACCCCCTGATAACATACAGCTGAAAATCTGTAAATATTCAATAATTGGAATTATGCCAAACAAACTTTTACATGCTATCATTTCTTATTTAACTGGCATGGAACAAGCATCATGTCGGTTGTGCTTTGTTTGGATTTTTTTTTATCTCAGGCACTTGTGCACATTTTATTCCAGTTTTGCTACAAGGGAGATGTGGTAGCTCAGTCAGCAGAACATCAGACCCATAATTCAAGGGTTATGCATTCAATACCCAGCCAGGCCAGCCTGAGGTGGGTACCTATGTGTGTCCTTTGGCGAGGCACTTACCTTTCATTTACTCAGCATAATAAGAAATTATTGTGTTTAAAGTGCCATTAAAACCCAACAAAAACAACTTCCCACATTACTTTTTGTAATGACCAGAAGCATGAAGATGCTTGTCAATAAAGGAACAGCACTTAAGGGTAACATAAAAAAACAATCATCATAAACAGCCACCTTTCCACAGTCTCTTTTATTAAATTACCTTTCTTGAGCAAATATCTCCTTTTAGTGAATATTGATATATCACCCCTTTCCAGAGGTATGTAAACTCTAGCCTTATGAACCTCATTTAATCTGTTACTATGAAACAAGAATTCCATATAATGCTTTGTCTTAACTGCTCTTCCATATGAAACTCACAAAAACTTGCAAAAGTTGCTTGAACAAGAAAATCAGCTAATTGTGCCCTCCTTTTTACTCAGGGTGAGTAGTACAATTCAAGATAAATATACCTATCAAGTTTCATGACTGCACATTAAACAATGTCAAAGAAACTGAGGTTAAATGCTGAAACTTAGCATAAACACTGGAGTGTGAAAAAGAGGTCACTGACTTCCTTCTGCCTGCCATAAGCAGTACCCTTCATGACAAATATACTTACCACGTTTCATGTCTCTACATACAACATTATCAGAGAAACTGAGCTAAATGTAAAACCTTCATGCTGATGCAGATCCAACAAATCAAAACAAAGCTATGCTTTCCTGGGATGACAAAAATAATATATGAACCAAATGGTGTGATTACAAGATCTGACTTGAACATATGATTTCAGTTAACTTTAAGAACTTGGTCTTGTTCAGGGAATCATAGTAATAAGATGGTAATTGTTTTCAGGTAGGTCACATTAAAGAGTCAAAACTATAGGTAACTGTCTTCAAAGTGTTGATATATATCAGTGAAAGGTCTTGTGCCTAGAACCCAAGGTTTATCAGAATGATGCACCTCGGCACCCATATACTTCAGTACAGCTCTCCCCCATTATAACATCATAGTCAGGGTCTATAACCAGGTCCATGTCATGCTGAGACAGTGATATGTATGGGACCGTGATATATTGAGACTAGCGCAATACACCAAACAGTGGTATACAGCAAGCACTATCAAAATTTTAGAAATAATGGTGTTTTAAAAAGTAAATGATGAAACTGTATAAGATCAAGTTTAACCTTGTTTTCTTTCAACCTATAGTTTATACATTGGTATGATTCTAGTCATAGAGTCCATAGTCCATGTTTGTATTACAATGATATGCACAATAATGGGGGACAGGGTAACAGAGCAGCTACCAGTGGACTACTATATAATATAATGAACTGTTCTATATTTTGTCAAAACATGCCAACAAAAACAGCTGACAAAAGACAAGGACTTTCAGTTAAATATTGTAAGATAATAAGATAGTTGTGATGCCAGCAGATTTTAATATTCAAGAACCTTCTAGTTCTTAGCCTTAATTGGACAACTCAGACCAGGTTATGAACCTGGTAGTCAATTGTGGTAACATCTGAATTCAAAATTTGTTGGATCCAGCATCATATACCATGCATCCAACTATAAGCAGCAATGACAGTGATTCTACAATTATTGCGCTTTTTACGATGTGCTAAAGACCAAAGTAAATATAATTGGGGGGGAAGGGGGCTGATAAATCCTTGCGCTAACTGAAATCAAAATTCACCTATTGTTTTATGATAGGATGATCAATTCCTATATTTTTAATAATATTATTTAATAGAAAACTTTGGATTTTGTTGCCTGGAGTCTCGGTCATTGATGTTAAACCACTTTTGACTTAATAGGTGGTGTGACATCAAAGAGTCCAACTAAACCATTGGACAAGCCTATGGAATTTTGTTATCACTGACACATAAAAGAATGTCATACTGCTGCAAAGCTGTACCAAAGACAGCTTCCAGTGATTTAACCAATCAGAATACAGCAAAATAAGTACTTAAAAAATAAATTCCATCACATAATGCACAGGCTGTCAATGGTCAATATTACTGGTCTGAAATCTTCAGTGTCTACATTACTGGTCTGAAATCTTCTGTAAAGCAAACATCACAGACAATGCCAAAGTCACATGACACTTTAATGTTAACAAGCAAAGCTTGATGTAATCTTAACAGCACAACGGTGTCAGTTAACTAAGAATAATTCCAACGACTTACAAATTACATAATCTGTAAATGTACCCGTTTTTGACACCTAATATGTAAAAGGTCACTTATACCTCATATTCTGGCAGATTAATAAAAGTAGAAATGAGATTAATAAAAACAAAATCTTTGACATCTCAATTTAATTGCTAGTATTCAACACAATAACCAAATGAAGCAAGACTTTAAAGGCCGTCAATCAGTTAAGTTCTTGTTTAAAAGGGACTACCAATATAACAGGCCTACACTGAGCAAACGGATCTCCATCAAGTGCAGGCATCACAATATTTCCTTGCATACCAGTAATACACTGTTCTGTAATACACTGCTTGGTAATACTGTTCAGTAATACACTGCTTAGTAATACTGCTCAGTAATACACTGTTCAGTAACATACTGCTTGGTTATACTGCTCAATAACACTGCTTAGTAATACTGCTAAGTAATACACTGCTTGGTAATACTGCTCAGTAATACACTGCTCAGTAATACATTACTTGGTAATACTGCTCAGTAATGCACTGCTTAGTAATGCTGCTCAGTAATGCACTGCTTTGGTAATACTGCTCAGTAATGCACTGTTCAGTAATACACTGCTTGGTAATACTGCTCAGTAATACACTGCTTCATAATACTGCTCAGTAATCCACTGTTCAGTAATACACTGTTTGGTATTACTGCTCAGCAATATACTTCTCATTTCCAGAAAATTGATGTTCACTGTATGCTTTGCACATATGGGTGGATATTATATATAAGTATATATGGTACAATAATTTGATTAAGAGACTGTCACAGATTTCTTACTCACTTTGTAACTTACTGACAGCCTGATTTAAGAAGATTTGAGAACAAGGCTATCAAAAAATCATTTTCTGTCATTCTATACCTACTATTTAAACTTTTGATTGAACTTCCTGATAACTTGACTTTGCAAGCAACACTGATTTTCTTAATAACTCGATGAACATCAATTCTTTATCCAACTCAATAATTACTGGGTTTAAACAGACATTTAAAACAGATGTCAGAGATAGTATTCAAGGTAAATCCCAGTGATCAGTCATCGTGAGCTATCTATGTCCTTTGTTTCCAGTACGAGATGGCGTGATATGTGCATGTAATTTCAATAAGCCCCCCAGACTGTTGTATCTTCGATCAGTGTGACAGCTAAAAAGACCAATGTGTCATTTTTAACCCTGTAACTTCAATATTTTGCAAAAATCCTTCTGAAAGACATCAACTATTGAGGGTGAATGTTGTAACTGTAGAGTGTGAACAAATTGGTGAGAGAAAAAAAATGAACAGATAATTTCATTTCAGCATTAGGAAGATGTGTTAGCTTAGTTGGTAAAGCACAAGACTGCTAATACAAGCATTGCAGGTTTGATATCCACCCAGGTCAGCCAAGATCTGCTGTCTTTGAATGTCCTTGGGATATGCACTTTGCTCCAATTTCCTTGGCATGATATAGTCAATGCCATTAAGACTAACAAATTTAAACCAATCATTATGCCTAACCAAGTCACATAAAAAAATACATGTGTTTCTGGTTGGCCAACTGTCCCTGTTTCTCACTGCCAACTTTAGCACTTCCCCCCCAATAAAAAAATTACATAAAATGTCTATAAAAAAATAGAAAGTAAAACCAGTGCAATAGGAAACACGTATATTTTTTTTTAACCTAATTAAATGAAGCATCCTGGATGGCCAGCAGATCTGGGTCTGTGCAGTTTGTTTGGAGTAACCAGTAGAACAAACAGCATAGACCCTGATCTGCAGGTGCATTCTGCTATGCAGATCAGGATCTTTCTTGTTTGGAGTTTGACATGACTTCTATAAGTGAGTATATACAGTACTTGTATTTCAGACCTACCAACTCTAACAAGACCTTCTCAGGAAGGCAGTGGCATTTTTTCATTAAGTTATACCAGTTTTCAGGAGGTGTACCAAAATATCATTTACTTCTATTGTCAGGCTGGAAAACATGCATTTAAAAGTCCACAAGTGTGATTCGAGACACATGCATTGATGGTGAAAATTGTGTTCAACTAGGCCTAAAGAATTTGTAAAGTTAGTTTGAACTATAATTACCTCCAGTACAGTTTTACAAACTGCAGTTCAAAAATCTATGCAGCTCAATAGCTTCTTGCTACCTCTCAACTTGATGTAATCATTAAAAAAAAATTAAATTTCACATGGGCCATGATGACAGCAATCTTCTTTTACACCATGTGCCATACTCAAATCAAAGCACTGTTGTCCTAATTTGCTTTTTCTCTCCAAGAATACGAAGATTCCCTTTTATTCTCCTGTACCGAATATTAAAGCCTTTAAAGAGGTTTACTGTCCCGTTTGTAATGAAAATGTATCACTTGATGGGTGCCATTTTTAAAACAAATATGCAACAGTTTGATCATGTGGACGTTTTGCATCACAAATACATGTACATTGGGACCCCACTATAACACGATAGTTGGGAGCCATAGAACCCGACCGTGTTATGAACCGAACTGTGTTATAAGCAACCATGTACAGTACCAACAAATCTGCAGGGTTAGCAGGGTGGGTGGAGGTGGTAATGAAAACGGGTGCAGAAACGTGTGCTTCATTGGCATAATTACCATTTTAAATCAATGTATATTAAATGAGAAAACACCTGCAGTGATAACAGAGATTGCATATATATTTCTTTATTCAGAGAACCATGCATTGGTACATACACATGTATAGTTTATATATACATATCTAATCTATAGCATGAATTGAGTATCAACACCGTGTACTCACCCGTGAATCGAATCACATACATTGAATCCACAATACAAGTATTTCCATCAAAAGTATCCACACACAGATCATTATGCGACTGAATTCAATGGAAAAATAAATAGGAAATATTACGTACCAAATGATGGAACAGTACGTCCAAAGGTTAAAAAATGGTGTATGTATAAATTTCATACTGCTAAATTTTCTCATCCGTGAATTGTAATACTTTATTATTGTTTGAAAAACTCGTTGATTTTCAGCTGCTTTCTGCTACTGTCACGTTTGCTCTTCACAAAGTCAATCATATTTCTTAATTGAAGAATTCGAACATAGTCAATATCTTGCGTCTCCATCCATCTCAAAGCACACTCTAAATTTTTGACTGCTTCTGTTGCTGACGGTGGATATCCACAACCATCTCTCTTAGTTTTGCTTCTTCCCTCTTCCATCCTCGGATTGTTGATTCATTCACACCTAAATCTTTAGCTACTTGTGATTGTCTAACACCGGACTTAATCCTGCCCAAAGTTTCAATCTTTTCTTTAAGAGTAAAAGCTTTACATTTCCGTTTCCCGCTCAAAATGTCCACTAACTAACACTTTTACACCTATTAGTTTAAAAGACTACAGCAAGAATAATTGTCAGTCAACAATGGGGGTATATTTGTGGGAAGTGGACAACATTATTCACTGGTCAACTGATTGCATAAAACAACACCGCCAAGCCATGCGCACATGTTGGCGGCTTTCGTTTCTTTGATGTTTTATAAATCGTTGCCCCATAATTTGAACAAGTTTAGCTCGGCAATTGACTTTGATGATGAGCAATGTACTTAAATTAATTGATCTATAAATTCAGGTAAGAATCTTTTATCAACTGCCGCGTTGCTTGTTGCTTAGTTGTGTAGTCAGTTTAGAGAACATATGTCGGATATTGTTTGAGCAACGACTGTATACGGAATGCATTGAAGACAAACACAAAGTAGACTTGATGGCTTCATTGCTCATGGATCAGTAATAATAAGATTAACACTTATGAGCTGTCGTTTTTCAACAATAAACAAAGATCAAAGTTCTCAAAAGGCCCAGCCATTGGTTCAGAAACTCGTATTTCCAATGTTTATTTTGGCACAAAACTGTAAGAAATTAGTATAATTAAAAAATTTTAGGAGCCACGCCACGATTGTTTTATATTCGAATCCATACGCGATTACCTCCCCAAAGAAGAAATATTTTCCGTGTACGAGAATAATACATGTATCTGATATTTCAGGAACCATGCCACAATCATCTTATATTCGAATTTATATGCAATCTCTTCTCCAAAATGATAATAAAACTTTTTACATATTTTATTTTTCGTACTTATAAGAATGTTTTGTTTTTTTTTAACAAGGTAATAAGGTAAATGAAATTTCGGGAGCCATGCCACGACCGTGTTATATCTGAATTCGTGTTATAACGGAGCGTGCTATAGCGGGGTCCCACTGTAGTTTAAAGCCTCTTAGGTACTCCTGTTAAGTTGGACTGGTCCCCTGACCAACTCCACTGAATCTAAGGTGAAACCCAGATCTGAACCAGACACAGACAAGCTAGTAACCTGATTTTACTGCAAACAGTCATATTTCTGTAAGTAGTGCTTTGTTTCCATAAGTCAGTATTTTAAGGGTCATTTCTATAAGACTTGCAACAAAATCCTAACAGCTGGCAGATCTGGCATTTTGTAACCTAAAGCTTCAATTAATTATCAAGAATGTATACATGTGCTATAAACTCAAAATCATTAAGACAGCTTTTAACCATTAAGAACACTAGACAGAGCTAGACAATTTATGTAGGGACACTCGGCAGCTGTGCATTTCCCAAATTAGAACAAGCAAACAGCATCAAAAAATAATGTAAACATATCTAGTTAGCAGTGTATGTTTTAATAGCTCTATGCCAAAAAATAAATAAACTTTAAAATCATGTGAATATTCCGTCTGATTAATCATGTGGTAAAATTCCACAACTAAATCGTGGAATTCCATTTTCAACTAAGGGTGTCCTACACAGGGACATATTCAGGGAACAAAGGTGTGATATTTTTCATACAAATCAACAACATAAATACTTTTTTCCAACTTGTCATAATAAACAATGGGATCAATGTCAATTCTTTTGCTCTTAAGATGCATCCTTGGAACTTGTTTCACACATGGAAATCCAATGCTTTCTATTAAAAAAAACTATTGCACTGCTCAATCTATACAAAAAAATCCCCTTTTCCCACAACTGTCTTTTGTCAACTGAATCTATTTTAGGTAATTGTCATCCTCTTTCCACCTTGAAAGCCAAAACTGCAATGATGTATTTAGCATCAAAGGGATTGGGGGGAGAGGGGAACAATTTTGTGCATACTGCATGCTTTGTCTTGATTGCTTAGAGGGGATGACCATTCATAGAGCCATTCACCTCACAAGCAACTGATGCCACAACTTCATCATTAACCTGGTTTTTACTCAGTGCAAAAAGGGGTTAACTCATGGGAAACAGGATATACATATTAATTGTGCAAACTCAGCCAATCCAATAGATCTCGTGGCAAATGGAAAATCTGCAATGTGGTTAAAGAATGCGTGTCGTGAGAAAAATCAAGACAAGGACTTAACCAACCCTAACCCCAAGCATCTATCTACACTAAAATATTCTGAATTATGTTAATTGTTCTTATTTAAAATAAATCTTAGTGCATACAAGACCCAGATGAGCAGAAGGATTTCTGCGGATGATGAAAATATGAAAGTAAACTTGATTCATATTATCAAATTTCGGACAGTTTCTATTTACCAATGTATTCATTCCAAGCTTGGTTCAGGTCAGCATGGTGTGCAAGACAACCCTTCATTGTGTTAAGGCAGTAGTTGTTGCATGGCTTTGTTCTTGTCAGGCCCCGACAATGCGGGCAGTACCTCATGCGCAAGATTCCCTTTGTACACTGCTCTGTGGGTGGAATCTGTAAGAAATATTTAACAACGTGGATAATGCTCTTGACAAATAGATTTTTTATTATTGCTATTTCATTCAAGAGACTGATAAATATGTACTGTTAAAAAAATATACAGAGTAAAACAGGGTTTCCAACCTTACTAGTTACCTCCTGACATTCTATATTAGCAGCTCCCAACCTCAAGTCGTGACCCAATCAGGATCATGGGACGATGGGCTCCACTTCTGGGTTACAAATGTATCTGCTTGTAATTAGAAAGTGTCTGTGCAATTTTTGGCTTGACGCATTCCAATTTTGAATGTTGCCTGAGAGCAATGAGTTGACAACTTTCACTCGCCAATTATGAATTTTCTGTCGCAAATGTGTCCATTTTGAGTTGTAACTTGGACAGCTGAAACCTACTGTTATGTATATTTAATTTAATTGTTTGTCTGTTAGTTTTAAATTTTTTATTTCATTACATGTTACTGTAATGTAACACTGTTTGCTGGACTTGACCTTGTCCAAAATTGAGTTCATTTCTACCTGACCTGATCGACTTTATGTTTTTTTATTTCATGTATGTAAACAACTAATAATGGCTTCATTATTCTCTATGTGTATGAGCTTATTATCAGGATTATTATTCAGGTAAACAAGAAGGCGTAAATATGTTGATCAGGGTCAGGGTTTGGAGATTCCTAAGTGAATTTTGTAGGCTAATGTGTTGTAAATAAGCAAGGCTCATTAGATCATTCTAGAAGGTTATTTTCCATTAGGTAATTGTTATTTTTAGAAAATGCTAATTGTAACCTGAGGTCAAGCAGAGAACCACATTATCTTATGGACTGTAAGGATTTTACCAGTCATGCTTTAACATCTAGCACTTTAAGTTGTATTATGTTGTGACCAGTTTGGGCTAAATTTTATTTTCTTCAAATTACTGAATTCAAGTGATTATTTTCTCTGGAAATACGAAAGTTCTCTTATAAAATTCTTGGATAAAGACATTCACTGGAATTTATACTGAATTCAAACCTGGAATAATATTTCTGCGATTCAACAAGAGACTGTTTGACACATCTGTACTTCGTAAGCTATAACAGACACATCATCGCCTTCAGTTTCTGATCTCTTTGGGACTTGAACTGAATTTTATTCAGGACTCTTTATTACTAGGACTTGTGTCTTTAATTCTTGGATTGTTTTTGGATTTAATTCGCAATACTGTAAGTTCTTTTTTTTCATTTTTCACTTTGTATTCTAGGGAAATAAATTATTTGTTAAATTTTACAAAGCTTGTTGTCCTCACTCTTTTCTGTTACTTGTTTTAAGAGCATAGACTCTAACACTATGCATTCAAAATTTGCACAATAATAAAGTGGGGCTGAACCAGCTCCAAAAATCTTGTCCAGTCTTTTCTTCCATCCTTGCCAGCTTAACATTATCTGTAGTGCCATACAGACATATATTGTTATACAGACAGCAAGTTGTCTACTCCTTAATGCGAGCTACACTTCAAGTATCCAGAGTTGAATTTATGCTCTACAAGTTATAATATGGACCAGAAGGACCTAGTTTAGCTAAACATGAGGAATGTGTGTAAACTTCTGATATTGTCCAGATCTCATAAAGGCTGTTTGCTGAAACACACTAGCACTGCTGTCTGTCCCCTAAATAGCTTTTTCTAGACCCATTATTAGCACATCATACAGACAGGCAGTTAGTTCACTGGATGTATGTTAAACATTACTCTGCAAACAGATAAAATGTCAACAAACTGATAATAGTTATAAAAGTCCATAAATATAATAATGTATTGTAACAATGAATGTATCATTGTCCTATTAAATGAATAAGAATACACAAATATGTACATTTATAAATGTTTTACTTTGTTAGGCAAGACATAACACTGTTTCATCTTAAGTTCTTCATTTGACATATTGTTACTATTTTTAAGGAATACTGTAAATAACACATAACAAGTGGTCCTCTATGTCAGTTCCATATATTGTGAGATTATAGTGAGTTATTGTGAGAGTTTCAATGACCTTCACCTTTCCTCTGGCCAAGGTACGTGTTCTGGAACTAATATTTATGTGCACAAACCATTACTTCTTAATAAACTTCCATGATGGTGACGTCTTACATTTAGACCCCTGAAACTTTAGATTTCTTTATTGCTAGATCTTGAAATTTGTCGTAGTTCACTAACCCAAGACTAGCACAAAAAAATTCCTGTAGTTTTTAATAATTTCAATAGTATGATGGATAGTAAATCTCAATGGACTCACTAAACTTGTCAGTCTAGTAGTCATTCTGGTTACCAACAATGGACTCGCTAAACTTGTCAGTCTAGTAGTCCTTCTGGTTACCAACAAGTTTATGTTGAATGTTGAATTCTTTTTTTGAGGATTGATTACTTTAACTCATTAACCACTGGAGATTTTTATCATTTTCGCCTGAAATGCGAGTAGGAAATACATTTTGGGGGCTATTTCTGAATACATCCTAATGCATCGACTTCCAAGAGATTTCCAGTTAATTTAATACCTAGTTGTGTTAGAAACATCATTTTTCATTGGCTATTTCGCTCATGCATGAGATGAGCAGAAGGGTAAAAGTTAGAGTTCTTTTTTTCTTTTTTTTTTTTTTGCTTAACTGACCTATCATTTTTGTATCGAGACCACTCTTTATTCCAAATGCCCATCTTATCCTACTTTTTGCAAAGGTTCACCTGTCTGTGTGCGTTCAGTCTGGTTTGCCTTAGCTCTGAGGCCAAAAAGTCTAAAATCCAGACACAAAATTGGATTCCGACTAGTGTTGTTCTGATTATTGATTATAATCGATAATCAGTTGGTTGGGGGGAACTAATTCGCTAATTGATTGTGAAACTGCATAATCGATTGCACAGTAAGGGAGACAACTGTGAAGCGCTCAACAAAGATTAGTTTTCTCCCCTTGTTTGTTGGAAAGAAAACCGAGGATTCTGAACAAATTTTTTAAAACGCCGCTAAATATCATACACGTGCCATGGATGAAAATGATCCCAAAACAATATATCCATATCCTGGAGGAAAAGCTCGTTCTCACATCTGGACATACTTCGGATTTTACAAAGCACAGGAGGGTCCACCGACAAAGGAGAATTTCGATACGACAAAGGTCGTATGCAAACTGTGCAGAAAGGAGTACGCAAACAAAGGTAGGTCCAGCTATTTTCATTGAAATCAATGAGGGGATACATTTGGTTCTTTAGATATTTGGCAAACACATACTCCAATACATACTGTAAAAAAAGAACAATATTCTAATTGTGTTTTGGTGCTACACCAAAACAAAATTATCATGTGATATGTCTTATGTTGTAGGACTGTGTAAATAGTATGATATAAGCCTTCCGACCCACTACAGTAGAGCTGAATTATTTATTCCCTTTATAACTTCCAAATAGAAAACAATACTGCATAGTTGGAAACTTTTAGGATAATTTGGAAAAAATCTTGTCCTCAACGACAAATGCAATTATTAGGAGACGGAGCACCCTAATACGAAATAAATGAACTGCAATTGTAAAATTACCACATATATATGCTGTCTACATAATGGACCATGCATCTGGTGACTGTCGTTTCGGAGAATCAAATCAAATTCCAGTATCTAAAATTTTGAATCCAGAGTTTTATTTTCATTAAATAGTTTGTGTATTTTGTGCTTTTTTTCTTATAGAGCATGTAAATAAAAGAATGTGTTGCTGTGTGTTAAAATACTTCAGATTTCTTTTCATAATAAAGCTCCATGTCATGTTAAGATCATGCCTGAAATACATAAATGATCAGAAGATTATCCTGCTATTAGGCATATATGATGGGAAAGTGATCTCTGAGGTTTTGATACAGATGTTCCCTGTGATATGTAACTATTTCAAAACATAAAAGTGCACATCTTAAAATGTTGCAAATTAAATTTAAAATACATGTGCAAATTTAATATTAATTTAAATCCTCCTTTTCTTTTCTCATTTTTTTTACAGATGATTTGATTCAATTGATTTAATATACTTGTGCATAAATCATTTATCACTTGCTTTTATTTCAATATAAAAACATTTATTTCAAATATATTACAGGCAATACTACAAATTTGACCTTTCATCTTGATCATGACCACAAGGAAATGGGATCAACAAGAGGTGCCGATGTTCCCTTCCCCGCCAAACAGACTAAGACTGATGAACAATTTAAGAAGCCAATGGCGAGGATGTCAGCTGCAAAGCAGAAAGAAACTGACAAGATACTCTTGAAACTTATTGTTGGCAATGTTCTTCCACTGAGCCTCGTTGACCATAAATATTTTAGAAACTTTGTGATGCTTCTTAATCCAAAATAAGTTTTGAATGATAACACTATAAATTATTGATATTTATTTAAACTGACAGTGAGAAAACAAAAAAGTGTTAATCAGTTTGATTCTAGATTTGATTTTAATTTAAATGTATGGACTATGTAGTCTGAAATAAAGAATTCTTATCTTATTCTTATCTTATCTAGATGTCAACATTGTAAGGTGTTGAATTTTGATTTCTCATGCCTAAATTATGCAATGTTTCATTAAATATAATGCTGTCCCGTCTAATTAAACGTTACATATATTGTTTTCATTATACTTAGACACAAAGAGTATTCCAAATACATGTATGCCCTGTCTTGTTTGACTACCATAACTAAATATTTCAAACTTTACATTTTCAGGTATGAAATTCCAGGTCGTAAATCAGTGTCCTTCAAACTAGCTGAGAAGAAAGACCAGGCTGAGAAAAAAGTGAAAGAAGAACTACATGATGTTCTTGATATAGCTGTTGCCCATGATGCATGGACTTCATTAAACACAGAAAGTTATAGTACAATGACTGCACATTTTATTTCCAAAGATTGGAAACTGAAAAGTGTTGTGTTAGAAACATGAAAAGTTGAAGGCAGTCACACTGGAGAAAACATAAAAGAAAGCCTGTTGGCCACTTAGAGGCAATGGAGTCTTCCAACACCAACTGGAGTCACTGGTAATGCAGCCAATGAGATAAAGGCTTTTGATTTGCTTCAATGGACTCGATTTGGTTGTTATGGTCGCAGAATCAGCCTTATTGTGAAAAAAGCTTTAGCTATACCAGAACTGTCATGAATCATTCCAAAGGGGCGCAAACTTGTGACCTTTTTCCATCAAAGCACAAGCATAAATGATTTGCTAATGAGTAAGCAGCAGTTACTACTTGACGCAGGTGCTAGAGGACACAAGCTCAAGATGGATGTTCCGACTAGATGGAATAGCACCCATGACATGCTTGAACGACTGCTTGAGCAGACACCTGCTATTATGGCTATTATCAGTGACCCAAACATAAGCAATTCAGCAGCTGCAACATTGAAAAATTATGTCTATACATTTGATGAACAAGCATTGGTTGAAAAACTTGTTGAAGTTCTCTCACCATTCGTAAATGCAACAAACAGTGTTTGCGGAGACAAATCACCAACCCTTCATAAAGTTATCCCAATACAAATGTCAATGATCTACCTCCAACTGCCAAACTTAAAGATGTAATGAGACAAGAACTTGACAACAGAACACAGGACAAAGCTCTGTTGGGCTGTTTATTGAATCATACTATGAAGGATCTCCAGTTTCTACCTGACAGTGAGCGACTAGATGGACATGGACATGCTCTGCTTTTGAAGGTTGCTCTTGATATGGCTGATGTCAAAGCGAATGTCAAAGTGGAGCCAGGGCCTAGTGATGAACAGCCTTCAGACACACTGCCACCTCTACCAATAGTACCATCACTACTAAATGTCAGAGATGACAACAATAAAACTGTGGTTACACCTATTCCACAAAACAAGAAAGCAAAGGTCAATGTTGACATGGATGATTGGTTGCAAGATGTTGTTTGCCTTGGTGAAAGTCAACAGCCAGTAACAGATGTCATCCACCAGGAGGTTTCCAGATATCTAGTTGCTGCTCCATCTGATACCAATCTCACAATGTTACAGTGGTGGAAACAAAACTGCCAGTTCTACCCCCACCCCCACCCCACCCCCCCACCCCCGTCTTAGCTTACTAGCTCAGAAGTACCTAACTATTCCAGCATCATCTGTATCCAGTGAGAGGGTATTTAGTCTGGCTGGACATCTTATCAGCAAGAAACGGGTTCATTTAAGCTGTGACAATGTGGACTTGATAATATTCTTAAACAAAAACATTGACTATTGGTAGTGTCAGTATAACAAAAGCAAGAATATGCAGTTTTCTGAAAAATGATTTGTGTTCAGTATTACTCAAACATTTGATTGGTATTTTATTGTACCTTCTGTTTAACTTGTAATATGGATAACATTTTGATCTAGTCTTAAGAATTCTGGTCATTATATGACTGCTGTTAAACTGTCAAGTTAATAAATGTAAACATTTTTTGGTGTTTTGTTTCAGTTTAAATGTAAAATGTGAATTATTGGTTCATTGTTAGTGCAATAATCAGTATTCTGAAAATGACATGATCTGTACTAGTCAGACCTATGATTCTGTTTAATGTGGACAACATTTTAGTCAAGTTTTAAGAATTTTAGCTTTAGATGTTCTATCTTTACATAATTACATGATTTTGCTGATAAACTGTTCAGTTAATAAATCTGAATGCTGCTTTAATTGGTGGTTTTGTTTTATTTAAATCTAAACTGCTTTGATTGTAGTATTAGTAAATAATGACAAGCAAGAAAAGCATGTCCCTTCTGTACTTTAAACAATAGACAAATCATGTATGAATAAAAGCATTCTGGGTGATTGCAACAGTCTTTCAGCTGCATAAAACTTATAAGCCAAAGAAAGTTGCTTTTGTAGAACAAAAATAACACAACACAATAAAAAAGGTAATATTTTTATTAGGTTAAAGTATATATATAAAAGATTACTCCTGTACAACATTTTGAACTCTTGAACAAAGATATAACTCTATAATAAACAAAATTTAAAATTTACTTTAGTAACCAATTATAATCAATTATCAGTAAGTTGTGTGGAACCAATGATTGATTATGAACTTCTAACCGATTCCCATCACTAATTCTGACCACTGGCGAATTATGGGTGGGGAAAAAAATTGGATAAAAAAAATTATGTTTTTCCCTCTGTATTTTGCAGTGCAATTAGAATGTTCAGATTATTTGGTATCATTGTAGAGCTGCATCTGTCTACCTTTTTATAATACCACACACTTTAGTGTATCATACATGACCTTGACGCTACAGAGCTCAGAAGTAGGCAACTACCTCAAGATGCGGCGCCATTGGTTTATTAGTTAACAATGATTTTTGAAATTTTTTTACAAATTGTAAAGGAATGGCTAAATTTGTCATTTGTGTGCAATATCGATGCACAAGTGATTAAATATGCAAGGAATATTCAAATTTGATGATGTCATCAAAATGCACCAATTAACTCATTAACCCCTGGAGGTTTTTATCATTTTCGCCTGAAATGCGAGTAGGGGACACATTTAGGGGGCTATTTCTGAATACATCCTAATACATTGACTTCCAAGAGATTTCCAGTTAACCTAATTCCTAGTTGTGTTAGAAACATCATTTTTCATTGGCTTTTTTGCTCACACATGAGCAGGAGGGTAAAAGTCTGTCTACCTTTCTATAATACCACTAAGCCACTGGACAAAGCATGGCAAAGAAACTAACTCTAGAATAAAAGTTATTCTGCAAAATCCATTTTTTTTTAATTTTTTTTTTCAGACATGCCAGTCCTAGCAAGAACTTTTGGGTAAGACAGTCATTTTTTTCCATAAGTTAGACAGGTTTTCATTATGGTAAAACAAAATATCATGTACTGCTATTGCCAAGCTGGAAAACGTGCATTTAAAAGTCTGGAAGAATGATTCAAGACTAATGCAACGACAGGAAAAACTGCTTTCAACTAAAAAAATTTAAAGTATACTTGGACCTTAATTACCTCCATTACAGTACCACAAACTGAAGTTCCAAACCCTACGTAGCTCAATGGCTCCTTGCTATCTCAAAATTCAATGTAATCCTTAAAAAAAAAAAAAATCAGCTCGGTTGCGGCAATATCAATCATCTTTCCCACCATGAGACGTACTCAAATTCAAATGTGATGTCAACTAAATGAAATCTCAAATCCATAGTTATTAAACTTCCTACTTATTTCCCCAAGAATCTAAATATTCTGTTATTTCCTGTAACTGCACTATTCAAACTTTCTGAGGCGATTATTGTCCCTTTCGTACTGGAAATATATCACTTGTCAGATGCCATGTTTAGAAAATAAGCAACTGCTTGTTCATGCCAACATTTTGCATTTCTAAATACCTACAATTTAAAGCATACAAGGTACTCCTGTAAAGTTAGTCTGGTTCTCTGACCAACTCCACTGAATCTAATATGAAACCTGGATTTGAATCAAGCATGGCCAAGCCAGTATCCAGATTTTACCGCAAACAATCGTATTTCTGTAATTTGTGCTTTTATTCCATAAGTCCATCTTTCAAGGATAATTTTGGTATGACAGCAAAATTATAAGGGTTGGCAAGTCTTTCATTTGAGGCACATTGAATCTGACCTCTGAGCTTTGGATCCCCAAATAAAGCAAGCCCTCTACAAATTTTGGTCAAGTTACTAAAGGTTATTATTATTTTAAAAGAAGCACAGTCTAATTCTGCAAATTATTTGATGTTGTCTGATAAAAGACATTTCCTGGGCAATGGTAGATGATAATGCACTAGCCTATATCTGCTGGAGCAAGTGGATATTTTGTGCTGCTTCCTGTACCCCTGTTGAGGGAGCACCCACAAAGCCCCGTTGATTTAAAATCTTTACCCACTACTTCCAGTTTTATGGAATGACCTGCAAGTGTTTATATTTTAAAAAAATATACATACCTTTGCCATGGCTAGAAGAACATCACGTCCAATAGCCAACCCCTGGACAAAAGTACGAGCTGCAATGAAAGCACGTTTAACTTGAGCTTTTAGTTTTGCTGGAACATCCCCGAATGGTTTTAAATCGTCCATGTGCTTTGTAACGCAGCCAAGATATTGCTTGTCAATTTCATACTGTTTGTTCAGCAGCTCAAACATCCGCTGAAGCAGATCAATAAAGAAATTATCTAGAACGTGTACAAGGTTAGAATCTCGTCCTTTGTAATATGCTGTTAGGTCCGTGAACAACTTATCAAACACTTCCGCATTTTGCTGGTACAACAAACCATAAGTCCTTACAAACATCTCATGCAGATCACTTTTAGCTTTATTCAAAAGTTCTGTGAAAAATTCTGAAAGAGAAAGACAAAAATTTGTCAGATGTGTGTAAAACATTAGAACCGAGTTACCCATATCTCTGTAACAAACAACTATAATACAAAGCCTGAAATATCTTAATGATCAATCTGGACTTTCATATTATCTGCATACCATCGGTAATAGTTCATAAGTCCAACAGCAAACAACACAGACCTTGATCTGCCATTGCACCAGTAGATCAAAGTCAATGCTGTTTGTTCTACTAATTACTCCTAAGAAACTGCATAGACCTATATCTGTCTGTTCATTATGCATTTGGGTCTATGCAGTTTGCAGGTGGATTGACCAGTAAGCAAGCATATATGGTGGATAAAAAACTAGAGGAATGAAGAGAAAATTGTCACCTATTGTAAATATATCCCTGCCTGACTCCAACTGATTTCCAACACAAACTCCATACTGCAAATGAAAAATCACAGCTTTTTATGCTACAAAAAGGTTTACATGTAAAAAATACTGTCTTTCTTAATACCTCCACCCATTTAATTTTATACTTTGTTTACTAAATGAATAGTGGAGCATTCATTAACTATAAGTAAAGGGCCAATAACATTCCCATTTCTCAGAGTCAATATTACACCCTTTCTTCAATATCAAGTGTATACATCACTTCCATGATTCTAACAATGTATTGATACATAAATCACACCATTAGTATAAGGAACTGACCATTTATGGGAGGCGGGAGGGGAGGGGTTGGGATTTTTTTTCTTTAAATAGAATATCCAGCCACTAAATATAATTAAAAGAAATAATACTTTCTACCTTTTGTAAAAAAAAAAAAAAAAGAATATCCATTATATTAGTTTTGAATAATAAATTATCTTGTGGGTAAAAGAAAACTAAATAGTCTGGTCTAACAGATAATCTCATGAACTCCCTTCTAAAATTAAACTGACAGTTCCTAACAGCATTTCTTTCACGATAAACCCTGGGAGCACACCTTGTAAATTTGATGAAGAAAATTTATATAAAAGGGTGTGGGAAGCATGTATAATTAAATCAGTTTTTGACTGAGTTTTCATGAATATAATTTACACAAATGATATAATTTACCAGGTGTAGTTTGTTGTTTTTTTTAAAAGAAAACTTCATTTGTTTGGAATCTATTGGTGGCCCTTGTCCAAGTCTGGTAGGTGAGTGGATTTTGTATTTCACCATACAGGTGTTCATGCTACTATTCCAATGCTCTCCAGGCACAACTGAGTAAGCCTTGAAAATATGAATTAAATCCAGCTTGTGTTATCTGACCATGTAATCCTGCCTGGTTTATTTCGCACAGTAGGAGAAAATATACCTGGTAAATCTAAAGGTATGAATAATTCAGGCAGGTCAGCACCTCAGGTCTCAGTAGAGGAATAAAATCAGATCTGATTATTCAAGGCCACCTGAGCAACCTCTTGTTGAATCAATATGAAGAAAACAAGCTTTTATATATATGTTGGTTAATTTACAAACTGGTTCTTTCTATGAAAAAAATGTAATGACAGGCAAACTGGACAAAAATCATCCATTCTTTTGGTCAATGGTTCATTGAGTGACGTAAAGTGCTCACCTTTTGAGATCACTTTTTATCTCACATTCGTCTGCACGAGTTCAAGTCTTGGTTTGATCAACATGGGTATGTGAGAAAGCTTGCCATTACTTCCCCTAAGGTTGGTGATTCTTCCTGGTGTCTTCCCATGTTCCTCCACCACCAAATATACTGACCGCCATGTATAGCATATATCATGTACCAAAATACGACAGTATACCCAAAACAAACCTAAGCAAAAGATAAATATACCCCAAAAGAGCAAGCACTGGCACTTTATAATAGTCATGCCCAGGAGCTGAATCATAAGCACCATGAAAAACAAATAAAATATGGTATAGTCAGGCCTAAAAATATGTGACCTCTGGCAACTCGAATTTTCATCATGTGGAAAAACATCATGTCCTCAAATTTACCATATTAAACTTTAGAAATTTTATGATGCTCCTAACAATCAAATGAACTCGTTAATTACTCATTTTCATTTTCCATTTCTGATATGGAGCTTCATATACATGTACATTCAATGTTTTCTGTTTATGGCATCCACCATTCTCTAGATGTGTTATGTGGATTGTTGTGTATTTGAAATGGATGTGGCACAAGTTACCTGATTACAGGGATTATGAGAATAGTAAATGTAATGTCTTCAAGCATTTTTAACTTCATAACTGATTTTCAAAAAACCAAAATATTTTTCAATCTGTAGAAATATTTTCAGAGTCATCTTGATCTGACACATTTGTCGGGTCTGAAAATGTGTCACTCAATGGATGCAATTGTTAAATAAATTAGCAACAGTTTGATCATGCAGAAGTGCTGTATTACAAAATCCATGCAGTTTAACGCCTCTTAAGGAGTCATAGTATCCTATGGTCTTAGACTTTCAATTAAAAGTACCTATTGTCCTGCATTCAATTTAGATACTTAAGCTACACTTTGTTTCCATGGTAACACAAGAAATACTGATACGAAGAAAATGTTAAGTAACACAAGACACCCTACACAACTAGTCTGACACGGACATATGCATCACAGTCTGTTGGAAAAACTCTGAGTGGTTTGAGAGTTATAAGGTTTTGGAAATTAAAATATTAATGGACAAACTGGCATAGCTATAATCCCTTATTACATACCATATATACTCACTCGTAAGTTGAGTCCCACTACAAACTATACTGACCCATGTCACATAATGAACCAGTCTCTGCAGTTCTTCTGGAGTAATCAATAGAACAAATAACAAAGACCCTGATCTGCAGTTGCATAATATGTCAGGAGACCTGGGTTTTAATGTTGTACTCCACATAAAATGTGTGTGTGTGTGTGTGTGTGTGTGTGAGAGAGAGAGAGAGAGAGAGAGAGAGAGAGAGAGAGAGAGAGAGAAAGAGAGAGATGAAAAGCCATCACATTTTATATTGAACACCATGCTAATGAATAAACAGTTTTCTCAACAGTGAGTGGCATATCTAACTTCAGGTAACAAATGTGACCTGTCTACATGAAGAAATCTATTTTTCCCCTCATTGCATCTATCTGCCACAACACAAATTCCATGTGAAATGAAGACTCTTATTTGGATATGAAACATCAAACTGATTCTGGATTAAATAACACGGACAGCACCATATCAAGTTTGGTTCTATGTTTAGCTGACAACGGTCCATTATAACTGGAAATTAAACTTAAAAGGATCTATTTCAGCATGTCTGGTAATTACATCATGATGAAACTTGTATAAAAAAAAAAGGAGAGAGAGAGAGAGAGAGAGAGAGAGAGAGAGAGAGAGAGAGAGAGAGAGTGAGCAAGCAAGCAAACTACACTGTACATCACTTTATACTGTATAGTTCAAACAGTATGCATAGTTGTGTATCAGCAACAGGCACCTGTCATAAAATTTACAGAATGACCATCCCATATAAACTCTACTAGGGACCTTGGAAAGCTCCTAAGTGCCTTTAAGGCAAAATAAAAATAATGCCCAACCAAACCAAAATATTGGATAAATACTAAATATCTACAGTGTGCCTGACTGCTTGAGTGACACAAACCCCCACATTTGCATTTCTTGTGAAAAGCACGATTCTTACAATAGTTTCAGACTTTCATTTGATATCCCAAGACAGAGTGATGAAAATAGGAGCAATCAAACCTGTGTTTACACGTTCACATCAATTTACAGTGAAACTGTTTGATCTGAACGATTTTGTTTCCACCCCATTTTCATTAATTTTTATGAAAAATACTGATTTATTTAAATCAGTTTACTGACTGATGAAAGAAACTGTCCCAGGATTAGGCACAACACACAAATTTTCATTTAGATTTGAAGGCATTCATTAAACAATGTCATACTGCATATGTCTAACCTTTTAACTATTAACCTGTTAACTTTTCTTGTGAATGGTTGCATTTTGTGGATTTTACACCATTTTTCAGCACATGATAGACTGGCTATATTTATCAGCCAGCATATTTGGTGGAAGAAGAATCCAGTAAGAACCACTCACCCACAAGATTTTTTTTGTGACACTATTTCAATAAAACTCTGATACAACTAAAATATCGGATCCTATGCATCTAGATACTCTTAATTCCTACTGATCTATACAACTTGGTTTTTTTTCCAGCGATGACAATCTGTAGGAAAAGAAATGGCAACAACAAAAGTACAAAGAAAGACGCACTATATGCCTGCCCAATGTTTAACACTTCTCTCTGAGATTCTGACCCTGGATCTTCAAATAACCTTACTTTGTAGAAACCACTATTTTCTTATCTGACTTGCCATGGCTGTTGCCTCTGACTTTTATACCACAAAATCTAAATATTTCATAAATAAAATATTTGCACTTACTCAAGAACAAAAGCTATTCTGCAAAACCCATTTTTCTTTGAACCACAATGACCCAAACTTGTAATCTTTCCACACCAAAATCAATAGGCCTCTTCCATTTCTTAACTGCAAGCCCTCCACAAACTTTGCTCAAGGCAGACTGTTTAGCACAAATGTTATTATGCAAAAACCTTTTGTTTCCACTTTGAAACAATTGACCTTTAACCTTCATTCACACAAATCAAAATGGTATTTTTTGTTTAAACCCAAGTGAAAGTCATCCACAAATTTTCATGTATGTACATGGTAAAGTATTGAACATTTTTAGCAGAAACAATTTTATTTTTTGCCACTGTGACCTTGACCTCTGACTTTTGGAACCACACATCAACAGACTTCTACCTTATTCCAAGTGCAAGCCATCCAAAAGGTTTATTCCAGGCTCATGAACTGGGACTCGAGTCATTTTATGGAAACCTTATTTTCTTTCAGTCACAATGACCCTGAACTTGGATTTTTACTCCCAACATCAATAGGCTTCTTCCTCATGCCAAGTGCAAGCTATCCAAAGTTTAGTAATTGAATATTGTGAGAACTTATTTTACTGAGCAGAAACATAATAGGTAACAGACAAACCAACGGACGGATGAGCAGATAACCACAACATCATACACTAAACCTTACAGTAGGCGTATAAAGAGTAAAGACAAAACAACCACACAGTTTACCAAAATATGACAAAATGGGGTTCACATTGATGCTTCTAAACCAAGGACTGTGTCTGAAATGGGACTCTTGACCCAGCTGTCTTAAACTAGGACTTCTACTGACACAGCCTGGCATAGTCACATGTGTGCAATGTAGAAGAATCAAAATACTACATTTGAGAGTTATATGAGGGGTGCCTCTCTGTATCACTGCCACTTTAAGGTGGGGCATAGCACAGAATCTAAAATCTGGCCGAGGTTTAGAAAATATATGGATCATGAAAAATTCAATGCTTTTGTTGTAATACTTTCAGCATCATCAACCATACAACTCTTATCTGCTTGCTGAAAATAAAGGATTGTCACCCAATAAGCATGGAATTTTTCTTTCAATTAGCAAGAGAGAATGCAATTAAGGGCAAAGTAGCATTGGCTGTAACTTAAATATCCCAGTTAACTCATTCACCCTTGGAGATTCTTTTCATTTTCCCCTGAAATGGCAGTAGGTTACTTCTGACTGTAATCCAAGCACATCTGCTTCCAATCGATTTTCATTTAACTGGATAAATAGGCATATAAAAGACATTTATAACTGGCTATTTTGCTCATGCATATGCATAAGGTAAAAATTAGATTTCTTTTTTTCTTTACTTTTTGCCTACTGGAACCACAATTTCTCAAGTCCCAACCACATTTCAGTCCAAAATCTCATATTTATCCTACCTTTTGCAAAGGTTCACCTGTCTATGTGCAGTTCAGACCAATCTGCTTTTATCTCAGGCCAAAATGTCTAAATCCAAAACTCCAGTTCCAAAACCGATCATTTTTGGCCTAAAATTGT
The DNA here is from genome assembly GCA_016617855.1 of Megalonaias nervosa. Classification (NCBI taxonomy): domain Eukaryota; kingdom Metazoa; phylum Mollusca; class Bivalvia; order Unionida; family Unionidae; genus Megalonaias; species Megalonaias nervosa. The sequence goes on from JAECUM010012271.1 coordinate 39,880, forward strand.
CAGGTCTCAAAAATTTGATTTTTCCCCAATGTATCTGTTAATGCAAGTAGAAAGTCTACATTATTTGGTATTGTTCTATAACAACACTGTCCATGTTTCTGTTATACCACCCACCCTGGTATATCATAAACGATGCTGACATCACTGAGCTCGGAAGTCGATGTGTAAATGTGGCACACGAGTTCATGAGACAGAAGCTTGATCTTCCCAACGTGGTATCCATAAAGTTGTTGTTGTTGTTGTTGTAGGGTTTAACACCATTTTTCAGCACAAGATAGGCTATACATGGCAGCCAGTATCACTGGTGGAGGAAAAACCCTGGAAAACCCCGGGAAAAACCACCAACCCATGAGAAGCTACTGGCAAGATTTCTTACATACAAACATTAGCCGAGCCTAAGACTCGAACCCACGCAGCCAGAAGTGAGATGGCAGTGATCTGTAACAGTGAGTGCTTTAGACCACTCAGCCACTCAGGGCCCCAGATATCCATAAAGTAACTTCCTTACTAATTTTCCACTCTGATGTGGTTATATGAGTAATAAGAAAAAAATAAAACAGGTTTTACGGACCTCACTGTGGGAGAAGTAATACAGTGAGAGTTTGTGACTGGAGAAGATCCTAGTTAACCATGTCAAATTTGTTTTACAAAAGAAAATAAATGAATATTGTTTTGAAATAATTTTCAAAAGAAATAAAAAAGATTTCAGTTAAGAAGAGTTAAGTGGAATGACTTGACTTCTGGGTAAGGGATGTCCACTTTTTTGTGCTGAATGCAACTGAAAAGATTGTCTCAGATTACGGGATGTCGTAAAACCAGGTTATAATGCAATAAATTTTGCCTGCCATATAAACTGCATGTAAAAGTAAACATGAGGACTTGTAATACAGTTCTATTTACATCTCTGTATAATGCTTCCTGTACAGTACGATGATTGATGACCAAAAGGTGCATAAAAACAATGAATGAAGCCACAAGGAATAAGGGAATGGGAGATCACCAGCAAATGTAGCCCTCCCCTAACCTGGTGGCCTTGATCAGTCAGATAAACAAACATCATGTCTGGATGGCAGACTATTTTATACTACTGAAGAATTCTCACAGCTTTTATACTTACAGATGGTTTTTGAGGAAATTATTCTGAGGGCCACTGTGCAGACAGTCATGTCAAGCCATTATATGCAATGTCAAGATAAATTACCCAATGCACTCGCCTTACATGTCAAGTAAAACTACAAACAACAGAGATACTGATCTGTCATAGCATAATGCGACTGCAGATTATGGTCTATGTTGTTGTTCTATTGATTACTCCTAACAAACTACACAGGCACATCATGCAATGGCAGACTTGGGTCTGTGCAGTTTGCTGTTGGACTCGACTTGTCAGTATATACAGTATGCCAATAAAGGTCAATATGAACTCTCAAAGCTTTCAGCCTCTATCACAGCTGTTCAATGTCGTAACAAGACCTTATTCTATCCATCACTGTATGTGACAAAAAAGTTTCTTGTGGAAAAAGAAACAAAAAATTCTGGTTAGAAAGGAAATTCCCCACCCAGACCCCCTCCACCCTGAAAATCAAATGGCCCGTCTAGCCTTCACTATCACACTAGACAAACTGGGGTTTGGAAAAAGCAAGGCGTCCAACCCAGGATGGCCTTGGCAGGTACTGAATGAATGACCTTTGGTGGGGGATATGCATAGTAAAGCTGCACCACACACCCAAAGCTGAAATGGTGTGGGCATATGAACTCAAGTTTGACAGTCTCCTCTTGATGGAAAAATGTTACATTTATTTGAAAATATCTTGTTTCTATTGTAAAAAATTTGTAACACTCCAAATTGATAATTTCATATCTAAGATTTTTTGGCGACCATTCTGGTGGCCCAGTGGTTTTACTGTCCACCTCAAATGCAGGAGGCTGCAGGTTCGATCCCCAGCCAAGTCATACCAAAGACATAAAAATGGTCAGCCTGGTGTCAGGATGTGACTGGGTGGGACATCATGCTACATGTCTGTGGCATGATGCCCCAGTGAAAGACAGGACTATAAACTGCCACGCTGCAGACATTGTAACGATATGACTGACAATTTTTTAAAGCAACATTAAAAATCTAAATCACACACACACACACACACACACACACACACTCTCTCTCTCTCTCTCTCGCAGGTTTTTTGCTGATTATCTAATGGATTCTCTTTTATTAATAAGGAAAGCATGCATCATACATAATGCTGAGACTGAACCACTGCAGTAAATTCATCACAGTATTATTAAAAGAATATCTCTGGTACAAACTAAATGTGACAATAAAATTATTAATTTAAGATACCGACATCTATGTATATAGTTTTCTTTTTCAAACTGAATTGTCAGGCACAGGAATTAGCCCAAATTGGAATCATTTTCTAGACTTCGATCTGTATAAATTGGAAAATGACAATAATCTTAGGATGAAACATCTCTATCTGAACATACTAAAATATAAAATGAAATTTTAGAAATTCAGGAATTCTGCAGTGATTCCTGTTGTTATGTATATTTATTTTATGTGCTTAACCTTTGTCCATGATTGTAAAAGTTGTAAACAGAATATTTACATAGCATTCGAGTTCAAGGCCAGTCTTGTTTACCACTGGAATGCTTCATATTCTATTCGGCTGTATGTCAAGTGAAAAATGTGTATAAATAGGAATCTGAAAAACAAATAATTCATTCTTCTTTTATATCAGTCTGTGGGAATCCATAGAATTGGCAGTTGTGTTCTTCACAACAGATATAACTTGAGAGGTTATTATTTATTTAAAATATTCATTGGAATTACTAAAGTGCTCATTGACTGTTGGATTAAAACATTACTTTGGACTTTTGTGAACTCATTCAAAAACATTCTGGATTGCATCATTGTGCTATATCAGGCCATCACAGACAACTGGAATTCATACAGAACATTCTATATTTTTGGACCTGTGATGGGGCATTTAGGATTACTTGGAATTTAATTCACAATATTTTAAGTATCAGTTGAACATTCACTTTGTATTACTTGCTGATATTATTTAAATTGTCAGTTTCACTTTCTTTATGTTACATATTCTAATACCTAGAGTCTTAACACCTGTAAAAACAAAAAAATTGCCCATAATCAGTTTCTATTGAAACCCTTGTAGAAATAAGGAAGAAATCTGGGTTTAGTAGGATGACCAAGTTCTTTTAGGACAAGGCTTAGCCAAGTTCAAAGGCTTTACAGCTTCAATATTAATCTCCAACTGGTCCAATTGGTTCAATTTCAATTACAGATGTGTTGTCCAAGTTGCACAATATGAATATGTAACAGCTGAAATGTCAACCCAAGGCAAGATTATTAGCAAGAGTCCCATGTGGGCCTAATATCACACACCTAACTTAACAGTTGATTATTTAGGCAAAGTCGGCATATGTAGTACAGTGGGGCCCCGGCTTACGAACACCCTGGGTTACAAACACCCTGGGTTACGAACGATCTGGGTTACGAACGCCAGGCCAGCCAAAAAATGGCTCGGGTTACGAACAGTGACTCGGGTTATGAACCGAACTGCCATTCACTTGTGCGCAAAATTTCAAACACGCGAGCTCACATATGGCTGCCTCTACTCAAATAGAGTGGAAAAAAAGGTGAGAAAAGGAGTCTGTGGTGTTCTTGTGTTTATTTTTGTGTCATGTTTGTGTTGTTTTTGTTGGTTTTGAGTGTGTTTGTGTGTTTTATTGCTATGTATTTGTTGTTTGAGTGCTCCTTTTTTCACCTTTTTTTAAAGTGGCAGCGATTTTCGGCGACTTTTTTTGGCTCAGGAACAGATTAAAAATTTAACAATGGGACCCTATGGAAAAATGCATTCCGGGTTACAAACACCCCGGGTTATGAACGCCGTCCGGGAACCGATTAGGTTTGTAAGCCAGGGCCCCACTGTATTGTAAGAATAAATCCTATGAAAACACTTTCCCAAACATAATATCCCATTGACTTCACCTGATTTACTAATGGGGGGGGGGGGCTCTGGAGAGCAAGTGGTCTTTGCAGATCACTCCCATCTCACCTCTGTATAGGTTCGAATCTCAGGCTCGACCAATGTGGGTATGTGAGAAAGCTGATATTTTCCCGGGTTCTTCCTACACATGTTATACAGGACATCATGTATAGCCTATCATGTGCTGGAAAATGGCATTAAACCCAAAACATGAACACAACTATAGTTGGAAAAAAACTCCAACCAAAGATAATGCATAATATCCAATAATTAACATGTATAGTCTCTTGCTCATAAATTAACATGTCCAAGATCTTGATGATATAAATCTATTTTTCATTATTTATTTGTATTTGAATTGGATGAAAAATATTTTCTCTAGATCAACAGAGGCAACATGTTCAGCTAATCAGATGGTTCATCATTATGTGCAGATCTCAAAGAACCAGTATGAAACTATGATCGTATAAATTTACAAATTATGAACAAAATACAATCTAGATTCTGATGAGTGGAAACAAGCTCAACCACCAAGTAGGTGTCGCATTACAATAAGAATATGTGTACTTATTGGTCATATTCAATGTTTTATAACATCCTCATGATAACAAGACTATTTGACAGCTTTGTTCAAAATCTGAACGTTACTAGTTTGTCAACAAGCTAAACCAATAAAGTGGCAAAATGGGAGATTGCAACATAACAAGATATTCAATGAACTTGATTACCATATATATTCACTTACAAGTCCACTCAAACAGCAACAACAAAAATCCCAATCTGCCTTAGCATAATGTGCCTGCAGATCAGGGTCTTGTCATTTGTTCTTCTTACTACTCCAATCAATCAGTGAACCCAAATCTGCCAGGGCCTTGTGCGATGGCCAATCTGGGTCTGTGTAGTTTACAGTTGGACTTGACTTGTAAGCGAGTATATACAGTATATCAACGGTCCTGGAACCATAAGACAAAAGTAGGTTTCAACATAATTGTAGAGGGAGCAAACTGATTTTCAATGATTTTTCAAGGACTTTGGAACCAAAATGTGATTTTAAGGATCTGAAGATCTTGAAATCCAAATTTTTAAGGTTTTAAAAAAGTGTGAACCCTGTGCTGTGACAGAAAAAAATGTATCCCGACCATGATTCATATCACCATAATTGTTTGTCATCAACTAAAAGAAAAAATTATAGAAAACTTGATTGAATGAGTGACTGCCTGCTTGGCATGCCTGCCAAAGTCATTACATTTGTGTCTAACCCAAAATGAAAAAAAAAAAAAAAGATCAGGCCAATTTCGCTCATTCTGGAAATACAGTCAGCATAGCAGAAAAATGCTGCAGGGGCTGCAAAATGAGTTTAATAGGTATTCCATGCTGTGTTATAATGACTTAGAGAAAAGGCATGGTATAACATTAGTATGTCCTCACCTGAAACATATACAGTTAACACCATTCCAACCAATCCTTCTGAGAGATGCATTAAGTACAGAAGGTAAAAATACCATCCTAATACAGTAAAACCTGCCTTGAGAGACCACTGCTATGATGGTCCACAGATTCTCAATTCATGTATTTATTGATTATATAGTGTTATAACCTGCTAAGAAAGGTCACCTGTTTTGAGAGATTCTTAATGCACATCTTTATTGATCAGATAGTGTTATCAACTGCCACAAGTGTCCACCTGTCTTGAGCGATTATAAAATGTTATTACCTGTTATGAAAACACCTGTCTCGAGAAGCCATTTCTATTTGAAAGAAGGGGGTGGTCTTTCAAGATAGATTCTACCATTCAGTCTTGTGCTAGGTGGTGAACACACCCATTTAGGAATATTGTTGTTGATATGGGTTTAATGCCATTTATCAGCACACGATAGGCTATACATGACGGCCAGTATAACTGGTGGAGGAAGAACCTGGAAAAATCCCAGGAAGAACCACTGACCCACAAGAAGCTAATGGCAAGCTTTCTCATGTACCCACGTTGGCCAAGCCCCAGACTTCAATCCATGCAGCCTGCGGTGAGATAGCAGTGATCCGTAATGGTGAGCACTTTAGACCACTCAGACACTCAGAACCACCTCACATTTTGGAATCAATATTTAGCTTTTCATATTCAAAACAGATAATTATGCAAGGTTTTTAAAGAATTCAGTGAACTAAAACCTTTTTTTAAAAATGGCTGTGCCTGAATCCACAGACTGCTAGTCTTTCTTTCTGCATAATAAATGTACAACAAGACGAAAGTGCAGATGATGAAAATAACCCGAAAGCTTTTATCTCATCAAAAATTTGCTAGTAATTTTAGTTTTAATTAAAAAAAATCCTGAATATTAAGTGCAAAGTTACAATGTATACTCAGATAAATGTAGCATCATGAAAAAAAAGAAAAGAAAAAAGCTTCCTCAACAAAATATTTCTGAACAGAAAGCTTACATTTTCCAAGCCATCTTAATTACAGGTATATGAGGACCCATGCAATTTCGACATATGTGAATTTTGTGTTATGACGATTTCATAATGAATTATTTTTAATTTAATTTTTCTGGTGAAGACTGAAAAATATCAAAATTATTTCTCTAAAACAAAACAATAAAAATAGGATTCATACATGGCTAAAATGGTACATGTATCTTCATCGAATTAAGTATTTTTCAATGAAATTTCAGAGTTATCGAATTAAGAGTCATGTGACCAATCTTGGTAATGCATCAATCACACAAGTTGGGGGTTAGCTGCAAGAGTATCTAACGACGAGTGACAGTTAATTTCAGAAGAAAACAGCATTGCATAAAACCATAAGTAGATAATGTGGATGATGTTTCTGGAGTACATTAGGAATATTACTGGATGCACTGAAACATGATCAAGTCATCAGTGCATCATTGGTGCCCAGGTGCATCACTGGTCTTTCAGTGTTATTTGTTTTCCAATGAGACATAAAATTTCCGAAATTAACAAACACAAGTCCACAAATTGATAAAATCTGTACCTGAACTCCTCATTTCAGAGCAAGAAAAAAAATACTTCAAAGGAAATCATTGTAAAAAAAAATCAATCAAATACCTACAACATACTATTCTGTGGCTGTGATCAAATTCTCAGCCTGTTTTATTACATTAAATTTATCTTAATCATGGTGAAATTCCTCTCTGTCATTCTCTGTATCATATCAGAAAGACTGCCATGCTGGTAATGAAGAGTTTTAAAACTGATCTGAAAGATGTGATTAGACTTATTCTATAGCAACACCACAGGATGGGATAAATTTTGGAGAAATCCCACTATTGGTTCATGCACTTCAGCAGATGTCTAGCATGCATGTGTACTTCCTAATAGCAAGAAAAAGTAGAGTAATTGCCAACAACACTCATCTACCAGCCAAACATGAGCACATTCTCAATTGACTGCAAACCCATGCTGTTGCTTTGGATTTAATAAGCACTATGCCCAGAAACCAGGGGCTACCATAATGTTGTGTTCAGGCTTCAATATATTGAAATCTAGTACCCGAGTGGTCTACCAGAATGCTGCATTCAAACTACAATAAACTGAAATCTGGTATCCCAACTGACTACTCTATGCTATCATTAATAATTCTATATTTCTTTCAAATATATTAAAATGGGTTATAAATGTTAACAAGATTAAAGGTAACAATTCACATTCAGTCGACTTCTTGGCTTTGTTAAATGTAAACCTTGACTACCAGGAGCTTAATACTATCATCTGATTTTGATGTCAGACCCTGGCAAGATAGCAGAGAATGCAGCTACACTAAAAACTTCTTGAAGCTTTTAGAACTTAAGGTCCAACACTGCCAATAGATAACATATTAAAACTAGTCATACGAAAAACATTTCTCATAAACAAGAACCCCAAGTGGGTCTGATATTGATCACCTGACTTCAATGTTGGCTATTTTACAGGTTTATGTAATATTCTACACACACACTCTATGTAAATTATCTTCCAAACTTTTTATCATGTTTGTATGTATCATACTATATCATGATTAAAATTTGTTCTCAAGGTAATGGCCAAATTAATATGTACACTTTATTGCTCATAAATGAAGTCAGCCAAGATCTTGATGATATAAGCCAATTTAAGTGGTTTTAGAAACTGGATGAGAAATGTACCATATATACTCGCTTATAAAACATGTCCAACTGCAAACTGCACAGACCCAGATCTTATGTCGCATAATGCACTAGCATATCCAGGTCTGTGTAGTTTGTTCAAGTAATCAGAAGAACAAACAACACATACCCTGATCTGCTGGCGCATTATGCTACAGCTGATAAGGATCTTTGTTGTTTGCAGTTTGACTCTGCTTATAAGTGAGTATATAAGGTAGTCTCTAGATCCAAGAATGTATGACCTTCATGACAGGGTTCTTTGCTCTAATTCTCATAGGTCAAAAGAAAATATATGTATTTCTGCCAATACATTTAAAAATAAATTAAACAAAGAGTACCATAGTTAGGCAGGCTTTTTTAAAAATATTTTTTATTTTATATTTTAAAGGATGCCCTATTTGCATTAACATGGCATATAGTATATATTTTCTTGTATGCATGAACTAAATTACTGTAAATTACCAAAATCTTTCACCATTTTTGTGTTTAAATTTTAAAAAAAAGAACAAGACATGGTCAGCGTGTAAAAATACAATCGATTGGTTCAGAAACTACTGTGTGTGGAATGTTGTAGAATTAACACATGCCACAATGCAGTGTGATGTTTTAATCTTGGTCCAATCTGCATTATCAAAAATCAAGTAAAATAAAGTCTTGCTGAAGTGTGTGTGTGTGTGTGTGTGTGTGTGTGTGTGTGTGTCTGTGTCTGTGTGTGTGTGTGTGTGTGTGTGTGTGTGTGTGTGTGTGTGTGTTCTCTATAATCTGACTGATTTCTGTTCTCTTCCCTATACTGTCACGTCCTCTATACTGACTGGTTTCTGCTGTCTTCTCTATACTTTGGTTTGTCTTCTCTTCTCTATACTGTGGTTTCTGTTCTCTATACTGACTGGTTTCTACTGTCTGCTCTATACTTTGACTGGTTTCTGTTGTCTTCTCTATACTTTGACTGGTTTCTGTTGTCTTCTGCATACTTTGTCAGTCAATGAAATGACATCTTGATACAGTCATAGCTGCATTTATACTGAGGTAAATCATGCAAAAACTGCACTATAATTTTCAAGTAAATTGAGCAATCAAGCAATTACTGAAAAAAAAGATAGGGCTAAATATAATGCTAAAGATTTTGTGGTTTTAGACAAGTTCCTGATTATGTGGACTGCTAGCAACTAAGCCAAGATTTGAGGATTGGGATTTGTTTGCCTGACAGTGGACCAACTAAAGGAAAGGCAATTTGGTGTATCAATGGACTGGATCACAACAACTTCAAAAAAAGATGGAAGTCCCTGCTGAGAATCCACATTACATTTATCTGAACTTCCTGCATTTGCACCAATATTACCTCACAAAGCCTGCCTGACTCTGTTTATTAAAATACTTCAATCAATCCAAATTCTTGATGATCTCATCTTATTACATAACACTAACAAGGAATTTTCTTATCAGTTATATACTGATAGGGACACTTGTCAGTAACACAAAAATGGTGAAAAGGTTAAATTATGAAATGAAAACTAATGCAAGATCCAAGGAGAAATGCTCCAAGTTGGTCCAGTGCCAAGTTTCAATGAAGATCTTGAAAGCAAGATGTTTATTAAATACCTTACTGAATACTTATGACTCTTATCTTCATGTTTGTCTTTATTTGATGTGCTAATGCTGTTCTGAAATGAAACTCCTCTAAGATGTTTTCGCATAAATACCATTACAAGCACTTGTTTAAAAAAAAACAAAATCTGATGGCATTGGTCCTTAAACTGAAACTATTCATAAATAAAACTTGTCACACTTGGGTCATTCCAGTGATTTCTCATGGAGTTTCACATGATGTGGGATTTCTCCTTTGGTGTTTTCACACAGTGGAAGGCTGGGGCTGTTTTTATACTTGAACATTATTATAATATGAATAGAGCCATTAAAAAATAACATATTTCAGCAACTCAAAATTTTAGTTTAGAGTTCAAGGTCCCTATTTTTTTGTACATAGTATTGTGGCAAAAGTGCCAATTATTCAGTTCCACAGACCCATGTGATACAAAGGCCTATTCTTTTGTACACAGTATTGTGGCAAAAGTGCCAGTTATTCAGTTACACAGGCCCATGTGATACAAAGGCCCACATCTTATAAAAACCCTTTTATATTCAAGCCCACATTTTACACCGGCCCACATCTTACAAAAGTCCTTTTATAGCACACATTTTACATTGACCCACATCTTACAAAAGGTCTTTTATAGCCTGTATTTTACACTGGTCCACATCTTACAAAAGTCCTTTTATAGCACACATTTTACACTGACCCACATCTTACAAAAGGCCTTTTATATTCAAGCCCACATTTTACACCCACCCACATCTTACAAAAGGCCTTTTACAGTCCACATTTTACAATGGCCCACATCTTACGAAAGACCTCTTATATTCAGGTCCACATTTTACACAGGCCCATATTTTACACAGGCCCATGTGATACACAAGCACATGTAATATATGGGCCCACATCTTACACAGGTCCACATCTTACAAAAGCCCTTTTTATAATCAAGCCCACATTTTACACAAGCCATGTGATATATGGGCCCACATCTTACAAAAGCCATTTTACATTCAGGCCCACATTTTACACAAGCCATGTAATACAAAGGCCCACATCTTACAAAATCACTGTATGCCCATGCAAAATGTTCTGAAACAGACATAAACTTGAGCTAAATTATGACAGAAACAAGAGTCCTTCAAACAGGTTGACACTCTAATCATCAAAATGAATTTCCAGAAATTCAAGATAACACCATTTCTTCTTTTTAACTGCTGAGAGATCAAACCATCTCAGATATTCTTCTCAATAAGAAGATTTCAAATTACCTGGTAGCTGCTGTGGTGAACATCCTGGATGTCAGATTGGCAACATTTTTATTTAGGAAAATGTGGACATCATTGGAAGTCTTTTGGTCAAAACCCCATGTCATAATGATCATCCATTCAGGTGGAGTATTGACAAGGATTCTCTAGATGACCGTCATGGCAGCCATATTTTCAAGACAGCCACATATTAGATGTCAGATCAACACCATTTTAATTTAAGATCAACAAAACATGATAAGTCTTTCATTGAAAACCCCATCAAAATGACCATTCATTCAGGAGAAGTAGTGATAAAAAGATTTCAAAAGTTGGCAAATGTGGCAGTCATAACAGACCCCAGATCAGCACCAATTTCATCTGGGACTAACTTGACATTATAAGAAGACTTTTTGTGAAAACATGACACTGATATGACCATCCATGTAGGAGTACCTATAATGCAATATTCAAAATGGTTACCATATTGAATTTCATATAGGCACCACTTTCATTTAAGACTTACTAGACACCTTAAGAAGTCTTTTAGTGATAACCCTGTGTTGATTTGACCGTCTATGTAGTGACAAGATTTTCAAGATGGCCATTTTGACATCACACCGACACCATTTTCATTTAAGACAAGCTAGACATCATAGTGAAAAGCCCATGTTGATATGACCATCCATGTAGGAACTGTAGCGGTAACAAGATTTTCAAGATAGCTGCTGTCATAGCCATATTGGATGTCAACCACCCCAACCTACTATAGCAACTCACCCTCCAACTTTAATAGAACAATATCAAAAAGTAAGACTGACCCATATATCTGAACTGCATTTATTTATTCATTTATTATTTGTTTAGCCAGGCTCAACAATAAAAAAAAAATTACCCAATGAAAGAATGTCTGCACTGAGTCACTTGAAACAGAACCATTTATGAAAGGATCATTACTTATTCCTAATGCTCTTTCAAATCTTTTGAATGCTCTGGGTAGCAAATGTTCCTCATCTTTAGCACTTACTTTGCAATATATGAGTTTTAAAAAAAAACACTGCACCAGTCAAGAATACATGTAATTAATGACCTGTTATAGTACATATTTGTGATTGACAACAGTTATGGTCACCCAACTTCCAGAAATGAAAGCAACCCACCCGAAGCCTGCATGGATTGCTTTATCTAAGTTTGTCACAGTGACAAATGGGTTCACGCTAGTTTTTGCTGTTTTCTTGATCAACCAAAAACCCAATCAATGGCCATATCCCTTTTGATAGCTTTAATGTTGACTTAGAAAATCGCTTCCTGTCTGAAGATAAAACTGCATGCATTAATAACTCACAGACAGCTCAAGACAAATCCTGTTCTGGTTCCAGGAGATACGAATGGATTGTGACATGTCCCAACAAGATAACGCACAAAATGCTCACACCTTTCACACATTTTTGCCACACTAGGATACCAAGATATATGGTTTTGATGCCTGGAATCTCAAGAAGGTACATGCCTAAAAACACATTTGTGTCCTGTAATGCTAGGAGAATTTGACTGTGTTTGTTCTATGTGCTGATAGCTGTGTGCAAACTTTCCCTCATTGTATCTCCCTGTAAAATGATTTGATAAATAACAACTTGTGATAAACAGACAAAGTAAGGTATGTGGCAAGAAAAATTCCCATATTTCTCTGCAATCAGTCCATTGCATAGTGGTAAGAAAAACACGTACATACTGTATATCCCAGGAAAGAGTAAACTGCATAATGGCAAGAAAACACTCCATATATTAATGTAATCAGCCCTTTGCAAATTGGTTTGTGGAATGTGGAAACACAAGGAAAAGAACAAAGTTACCAAGAATTAGTTATACCGCACATTACAAAACATCAAACATCAGATTCACTTACTGATAATGCTGATACAGATTTCCTTAAACTACAGTATTTACCTTCAAACGACATGTTTATTAATAAAACCTTTGATTAGTAACATTTGTTTTAAAAAGAAACACCATTTCAAGGTTGTAAGCCACTTCAGAACTTCCTGTTCATGGAAACAATATCATGATAATCTTAGGGATGTTTTACCGAAATCAACGATACATAAAACAATATCATGATAATCTTAGGGATGTTTTACCGAAATCGACCGATATATAAAACATTATCATGATAATCTTAGGGATGTTTTACCGAAATCGACCGATATAAAAAACAATATAAACTGGTCATAAAACAAGGTAAATGACACATAGCAAAAGAAAGAATTATAAAGCTGAGCAAGGTGTGACGTGCACATTGTAATAGCGGTCAGCTATTTCGTTAGACCTGAGGGCAGACTGGGGAAATGTTGAGTTTCTAATTCTTTAGATTGAATAGCATTTGTTTCAGTTACCATAAATAATGCACATGCTTAGACATTTTGGTAAACACTGCTGCCTTATTTGTCCCAATAATCAGTTACGATATTTTAGATACTTGGACAGATCTGTGAACAAACATGCCCCTTTAAAAACACACAGGATAAAGAATGACCAGGCTGGATCTCTCCTGAAATTTTAGAAGCAATAAAGAAAAGAGACCAACTAAAATCAGTAGGAGATCAAACTGAATATAGAGTCTGGAGGAATAAAGTTAATAAAATGATATGTCAAGCCAAACAAGCGCACTACAAAAAATTGCAGGATGAAAACCAAAATAACCCAAAAGCTATCTGGAAAAAGTGTTTACAGAGTTTGGTGCAGGCAAATGTAAGAGTAAAACTGAAATTTTATCCCTCATTCATGAGGGCATTTATACCGATAATCCAACTGACATCTCAAATATTTTTAACGACTTTTTCGTTCAAACAGCTGAAAAATTTAAAGAACCCAGAACTTCATCTGATCATCTGGAACTCACACATTTTTGTGCTAAAATACTACCAAACAATATTAAGTCTGAAATTCCTGAAATGAGTCCTGAATTTGTTAAAATATATTTTAAAAATGGATGATTGTAAAGCTACAGGACTTGATATGATTGGACCAAGGCTACTAAAGGTAGTTGCACCTGCAGTTGTAGAGAGTATAGCTTTCATTTGCAATGAAAGTAAAAGGTCTAATAAATTTCCACAAACATGGAAAACTGCCAAAGTTACACCATTGCATAAAGCAGGAACAAAAGATGATGTAAATAACTACAGACTCATCTCTATCCTTCCTTGTCCAACCAAATTACTAGAAAAAACATGTACTTGATTCTTTTCTCATCTATATGAACACTTATGATCTTATTCATGATAATCAGTCTGGCTTTTGACAGAATCACTCCTGTGAAACTGCACTTGTATCTTTGATTGATAAATGGCTGAAAGCATTAGATCAAGGAAAAATGGTAGGCACTATTATGGTTGATTTTCATAAAACCATGAAATTTTGCTTGAAAAACTAAAAATCTATCAATGCAGTGAAAACTCCCTAAACTGGTTTACTTCTTACTTAACCGATAGAGTGCAAAAAGTATCTTTAAATGGTCAACTTTCTGAAAGTAAAAATATTAATTGTGAAGTACCACAGGCCTCTATCCTTGGACCTCTGTTATTCATTCTTTTTATCAACGACTTACCTCTTAAGACTGGAACTTCAATTTCTTTCACTGACCTCTATGCAGATGATACTACACTGTCTGAGATGGGTAAAACCAAAACAGTACTTGAAAATAACTTACAAGATGCTCTCAACAGACTTCAAGTATGGTGCAAAGAAAACAGTATGATCATAAATACAGAAAAACGAAAGCCCTACTAATTACAACGCAACAAAAATGAGCAAGGCTAGATAGCAACAAACTCCAGGTTCTATTTGACAATGTGAGCCTTACTATATGACCTCTCAGGATAAAACTCTTGGTGTATTCGTAGATAACAATCTTACTTGGTCTATTCACATTAAACACATTTCAAAAAAGGTTAATTCTTATCTTTGGCTACTGATGAAAATCAAAACATGCATTCCTCTTCAGTACAGGGTCATCTTTTATAAAAGTTATATTCAGCCATATCTGGACTATTGTAATGTAATTTGAGGTAATATGTCTAATTCAAACATAACAACACTTTTAAGACTCCAAAAGAGGGCTTGCCATTTAATTCTAGATCAATGTATAGACAATTTCCAGGATGCAATGAATAATATAAAGGTTTTAACAATACATGAGAGAATATTTCTTAGAAAGGCCAAATTGATGTATAAAGTATCCAGAAAATCCATTCCTGTATATCTAAGCAATATCTTTCACCAAAGAGATGCAGATGGTACTCCAAATTTAAGGTCCATAAGAAGCAAAAATTACATTATACCAAGGCCAAAGAAGGAATTGTTTAAAAAACGTTTTCAATATATTGGTCCACTGGTATGGAACAACATTCCCAGTGACATAAAACAGGCTCCTAGCATTTCTTCTTTTCATAATCAATGTCTCAAACGGATGAAATCTTTAGAAATTGAACAGTTCTAGTACAATAAATACTGTCTGCTTTTCTAAAGTTTTGCATCATTTTCACAGTTGAATTTTTCAATGCAGGATGATATTACATATTTTATGTATGTTTATGTTATGTATTCACAGATGCCTGTGCATGTGTTCCAGGCTTGATACTTTGACTTTTAAAATCACTTAATTATTTAGTGTCCAGCCAGATTCTTCACATCAAGGTAGATTAGTTCTGTAACTAATTGAGTTACCTTCTCTAAATAAAGTCTTTATTATTATTATAATTATTATTATTATTATTATTATCTGCATGTTGGTAAGAAAGCATCTCATTGTTCCAAACCACAGGCAACAATCTGCTTTACACCTTTATCACCCATGGCTGCCTGTGCAGAGATTTCCGTGTTTTTCATGAGTTGCATAAACAAACATACATCATCAGCATAACATAGCAGTCTCCTACAAACAGAAACACTGACTGGCCTTTAAACAGTGTGAGGCATCATGCTGGATAACAATGGCAAGAAAATTTCACCTGCACTGGCAGTGACTGGTTAAGCAGGCTTATACTAATCCTGACATTTTCTGGAGGCCATTACAAACAAAACTTAATCTCCAGTTACCAGGCTAAATATATGTGCAGATTTTGTTTCCTCCATATAAAGATTATTGGTTTTAAGTATAACTATGTGAATGGATAATGCAAAAAATGACGATTTTTTCATGAAAAAAAATTATATAAATTTACCATTTCCTTTAAAAGCCTACATCTAGTGCTTTAATGTCTTTACAAAATGTCTCTATTTGAAAATATTGCAAGCTGGTACGATAAATTACTTAAAATGCATAAAAATGATCATTACATCGGTGTTATTGGAAATGATTTCCTTCACATCTACTTTAATATGGAGCTGATACCTTAATTAGACATAAAAGTAATGATTCTTCTGTTGTTGCAATTTCAGTGTGGTCAGCCTGAAAGCCATTCTTTATTTCATGCCAGTTTACTTCAGAATTTATATGATTTCAATTTCTCTCAGCAAAGAGCACTGATTTTTCCAAAGCATTATTCTCTTACCATTGCCACTAAAAGGTAAAAAAAATTAAGCGAAAGTTACATTTAGGAAATGATTCATGCTGTTTTACATAAGCATAAATAATAGAGACATTTTGATACACAAATACAACTCAATTTTTGTGTATTCATTTTAATGAAGCATGTTACACTTGCTCAACTTGGCTTGCGGGTGGGGAGGAATATATATGTATGTTACACAGAGCACCCTTTTTACATCTGATACAATCACCTGCTCTTGCTGTTCTGACTAAACACATGGTAGCACTTTAACAATGCAATGTCTGATTGACAGTAGTTACAACTGACAGTATTTATGACAGTATTTATGATTGACAGTAGTTAAGATTGAGAATGCAGTTTATTTTGCCAGACTTACCATCAAACTTTTTAGTCCGAGACTGGAAGGTGGTTTTGATATACTTAAAGGCTTCCTCAGCCACCTGCTCATATTCCTTCATACTGAGAGACTGCAGTTTGGACTCCATGTCTCTTGTGCAACAAGACTGACTCTGAGTACAAACTTCCAAATTATCACCTGAAAATGGAAGTAAATTCAAATTAGCCAGAAGTTTGCATTAAATTATCAACTTTGGGATTCATTTCAGGCTACACACTTGTATTTTATTTTTTCGTGCAAGGACGTTTCCTCTTTGATATTATCCATTGGGTGGATAAAAAAAAAAAAACACAACAAAAATAAAGACAGAGATTGTTACAGTTGATTTTATTCCATCTGTCTAGAGTAAACTAAGTGCAAAGAAACACAAGATGAAATTTTTCATTGGCTGACCAAAAATATCCAATTGATTTTAATTACCTCGGACAGCAATCAAGAGCACACAGTTTGATGACTGCTGAAAACAAATGTAAAGAGAAGAGAAGATGAAATCAAGGTAATTATAACAAGTGAGTCTTGAAAGGAATGATGCTCTACTGGGTCAAGTGAATTTCCAGGAAAATCCAGGATATTCTTAAGCAATAACAGGATTTTCAAATCAGCTGCTGTGGTGGACATACTGAATTGGATGTCAGACTGGTGCCATTTTCATTTAGGACAAAAACCTTACCAAATGTTGATGCTCACAACACTGCCTCCATTGGCGAATACAGTACGAAAAAGTTTTGTCTCGGTTTTCCACTGTGAGTGATACAAAAGTCTAGATTTATTGTGATATTGGCAAACTTTCTTGTGGATTAATCAAAGTAACATTTTGTTACAGTACCTAATCTTCAGACAAAATTAAATTGGTGCAGTCAAATATAGAACTAATAATGCTTTGTATCACTATTTCTTATTGGGGGTTTTTCCTCACTAAATGTACTGATTCACACACAATATTCTACCTTAAGACTGCATCAGCCCTACAAATGCTCACTTTGAAGCTATTTCTGATAGTGAAAGATGGGGGGTTGTTTAAAGAATGATTTTCAGGCCGCACTATAAAGAAGATACAAATTTTGAGTAGGTTAAAGGTTCCAAAAGCAGACAGATAATATGGTACATGTACCAGTATATAACCTTACTGACATACAGAACTCCAGCTAAACCTCTGATGAAAGAAAACAGTCAGCAAGCCAAAACAAAGGTGATACATTTTCGATGCACAACAAACACACTGCTTGATCACATTACATTCTTAATTGACCAGTTCAGCATCTCTACAGATCAAACAGCCACAGGAATTTCAGACTTTGCCAGGAATCTCAACTCACTGTGGGATTTAGCTGGGCAGATTTAATTAGAGTCTAAAAATTGAGGGAGTGGAACCAAGCTGGATTCAGGTTTACCCTCATCATCACCATGGTGAAACTCTGATTCACCAACAAACCTGCCACCTAAACCTGGAAACTTTTTCTCTGTCCCACTGCCACAACTGAGAGCAGATCAGATCACCTCAGTCTGGCAGGGGGAGGCCACTCCAAAAAGAAACTGAAAAAAAAAACAAATCCAAGATCCTACTATTATACAGATCACCTCTCCTTTTATGTATTAAGAAATTACATCTTCCTGGCAATACTGCTGTACATCTGGACACATATATATATATATATATATATATATATATATATATATGCCAAAATCTTTCACATGCCATACATACTTGCTTACTAGTTGAGTCAAACTGCCAGGAACAAAGATCCTGATCTGCTGTAGCTTAATGCACTTGCTGATTAGGGCCTATCCAGCACAGACTCCGATCTGCCAGTGCATTATGTGATGGCAGATCTGGGTCTGTGCAGTTTGCAGTTGGACACCTCTTACAATTAAGTACGGTACTTATTTACAAAGTAAACTATTTTTAACTCCTTTCTCAGAGTTGTCCAGATTCTTTAATTTAAAGAAAAAATTTCATCAACATCTGACCTTGGAGTTTAAACTATATTTACTTCAGAAACTTTGTCAAATGCCAGTAAAAACCTAGAATTTAGTGGATTCAGTACAAAGCATTAGCTTATTAGAACACTGTCTCTAGAACTGTAAAAAAAACATTTATACATTTCTGAGCCTTTAAGAGTAAACAATCTAGAACAACTTGTGCAATCTGCATAAAATAAGAAAGTTTATGAAAATGCAAAGCAAAATGGAGGGGGGGGGCTGGGTTTTTTTTGAAAGGATACTTAAAACAAAATACTAGCTATAACATGCCGAGAAAATGGGAGCAAAGTGCCTTTCCCAATGACACACTGTGGTGGCTGGCCTGAGCGTGTATCAAACCTACAGTCCTTGGATTACAATCACATTCAACCATTTGGTTCCCTTGTGTTTAACTTGGCCATAAAACATTAGGGCACCATGCACTGAAGTGAATTATGGCATACGGAACAGTTACTTTACTGCATATCAAAATCAGAGCTGATTGCTGGTTGACTGTATTTAATATGGTGATCTGCTCTCAAGAAAGACATTTTTCCTTGGTAAGCCCAGGCTGGTGCCATTTAATTGTTGTGTGCCCTTGGGGGCCCCACAATGCATTAAACACCTCTACTAATCATGTTAAAGATATAGTCTTTCCATGACAAATTTCAAGTTCCAGCAAAATAGTATAAAATGCTTCCAGCATGAGGATCATGTACCTTGCTGTTTTTAAATAACTCTTTACTTGACTTGCCCACCTTTATATTACTACCCAGGCAGAGCAAGGTAATTTGTGAGCAAGGCTGTTTGTTGTCTGTTAAATCCAGCAGTGCTGGATAAGTTCCCAATTGCACTGTCAAATGAGCTGAATGCATGGCAAACTTGGGTGAAACTGAGACAAACTTTTCACTGGGATGTCCCACCCAGTCACATTGTCCTGACACCAGGCTGACCAGTCCTAACACTAACCTCTTAATGCTGAGCACCAAGCGAGGCAGCTGTTAGTGCCATTTTTAAGTCTTTGGTATGACTTGGCCGGGGTTCAAACCCACAACCTCCCACATCCGAGGTGGATGCTCTAACCACTAGGCCACCAGAGCGGTTGATGAAGTGATGAGAAAATCTGTTTATAAAAGAACAAATATAAAAGCTCCAATGACAACTGCACCACCTGACATTTTTTAAAATGAAATTAACATTTTGAACAAGATTTTCTCTGTTTATCAGCATAAGATAGTTTATACAGGGTGGCCAGTATAACCGGTGGAGGAAGAACCCAGGAAAACCATGGTAAGAACCACAGACCCCACCCCATTATCTTGAAATAGGTATGTGATAAGAATTCAATATCGACTAAATTAAGGCATCAATTAATACAAAACTTTCATAAAAAAAAAATTTAAATTAAATTTTTAAATTAACCAATGTGTTTTGGGTCATATCAGTCAAACTTTCCAAAGCATTACTTGCTGATTTTCTTTGACCTAAAAACAAAAGTTACCCTACAAGGATAAACTTTCCATTTTCTTTTCTTTTTACTATTCCTCAAGTAAATGACTTATTCCCAAAAGAAATATTTTTGAGGAAGTGAAAATTAGGCCTAAAAAACTAATATGTATGTTTCTGGTCCATCTCACATTAGACTTTGGTCAGTTGGTCAGAAAAAGATTTTTCAAATATTTTTTTCCCACAGCAATTTGGGGCAATATGGAAGGAACTTGCAGTTTAGTGAAAAGTATTGTGGCTGTACCCCTACCCTCAACTTCAATATTAGTCCCACTACTTATGGCACAAACTGCCATCAACTATCTCCCTCCATTTACTAGAAGTAAACAATGGTTGTATGATCAAATAATTGTTCCTTTGAGCAAACCTTATTATTATTACTCAACAATATAGTGTTTACATGATGGTTAGCTACATGCCCCCTTAATAATTATGTAAACAATTTACATTTGTATGATACAACCTGCCGTAAATTTTGACCTAGACAACAATTAACTAGCAGCATGCAAATTAAGTCATTGCTAAATCATGCTTTCTACTCTAAATCTATTATGTCAATTAGGTATTTAGCAAGCATCTTAAACTTAACTGTTCACAATAGTCAGTCATCCAAAAGAGGGGTGGGATGAAAACTTCCTACGGTTGGCAGACCAGATAAGGGTTGGTCAGTTTAGCAGAAACTGGCATCTTCATCAATAGCCCATGATAGTCTCTACATAACGTATCACGTCAAAGGCAGGGTTCTATATTTTTGAGATTCAAAAGAAACATGATAATATTCTGTACTAGAATTTGTCTTTTCATTTATTTAACAGAATTAGAAAGACACAATTTGACACAAGGATTAGAAGGGTCAAAAGTCAGTAACAATGCATATACTGTTACTGTCCTTGGACCCTCCCCAAATTCCTATTTCCACTTATCAATAGTGTTAATATCATTCGTAATATGCCCCTATGTTTGAAGTGAATGTCGGTGGCATAGTGGATTCATTTCCATCATATAACATGTCTACGGTATATGATTTGTTTACATGTGTGATGTGATAAGGACACAAGCATTAGTTTTCTTTTCTTCAACAGTAGGTTTTTTAGTGCCAAGGCCTAGAAGTGCCTTCACAAGGGCATGCCATAATATTCATGACTTGGGCTGATAGAATGGCAGTATTCAAATCCACATGCTTATCATCAAGAGTTTGGGATTGAATACCACCATGCCACTAATTTGCTCTAATGAAATATTGTACAACATGGAGCACCAGGAGGAAACAGAGATCTCTGTCTTATTCAAACTCCAATATCCACCTTACTTCAAGACACCTTGCAGATGAATAGATACCTACATCAAGAGTTCCTAATCATGAATCAGCATGACATAAACAGAAGATAATGCTTGCAGATCCTGTTACCCAATTACCTCATCAACACTATGGGTAAGATCAATCAGCTGGTACACAATGGGTATAAATGACAGAACTAGAGCTGACTAGACTACACATAGGACAAAGACTATGTAGATAAAGATGCTTGTAC